>APFE030170963.1:0-17331 GCA_000404065.3 Pinus taeda
AGCGGATTCAGGTCCTTTACCTTTGTCTGTATCATCAGTTTTACCTTTCTGTTGGTTTCTTCTCTGCTCAATTTTGTCCCATGGTAGCTTGCATGTAGAGGCATCATGTGATCCATTTCTTTTGGAGCGAATACAAAAATCTACCTTTTCTCCTTGAGAATGTCTGCCCCCCTGCCTCTGAAATATCTTCCTCTTCCTCTTCGTCCACCTCTTCCTCTTGTAGAATCTTGAGCAGGATACTTTTCTTTATGAGCAAGGCACACAGTCTCTTCAGAAGATTCAGGGTCTGTCTTCTTTCCAAAGGCTTTTTCTCTTTCAGCAAACTTTTTCACAAGAGAGTCAAAGGTTATATCTTTGAGATTTCCATTTGCTTGCAAAGACTCAAGATAATTGGAGTATGTAGGATAAAGTGCCTTGAAAAAAGCAATAAGAGAGATATCCAGCTCAACCTTAGTGGATTTGATATCATGCATTATAGACTTTATTTCAGATGCAAGAGCAAGAGGATCATTATTTTGCAGTTCAAGAGTGAAGAGTTTAATCATAAGTTGGACGACTTCAAGTGCAGAATGTGAGTCATAGAGCTCTTTCAGATTTTGTAAAGCTTCAAAGGCAGTTGAATATGTTGAGGCTTCTGCTGCTATATAGTCAAATTTTCTGCTGCTATCCTTGGCATCTAAAAGTATGAGAAACTTCTGCTGTTATACCATTTAAATATATCTCTTTACAGTCAGATAGCGTTTCAATCACCAGCTTTTCAATCACTATTTAAATATATCTCTTTATATGTCAGACAACTTTTCAATGTTAAACAATGTTTCAAATATATCTCAGAGTTTCAAATACATATCCGCTCATAATAGTGACATATCAAAACTGCGCTATCCATATATCAATCAGCCTTTAAAAATAGTTTATATCACCATGTGCGTTTCTTCAAATAGCATAAAACAACGTTTCCTTTTTGCTCATATCCGCATATATCAAACAACGTTTTTTTTGTTTCAACATTAGTACATATGGATGGCACACACCAGCGTTTCAAAGAAGGGAAATTTTAAAGATAAATAGTCTCGCTGGATTCAAAGAAGAGATGCTACTCAATCGTGCTTCTGTAAAAGCTCCTCCCGCGAGTCGAACCCAGGTCAGGTCGAAGATATCCTGCTCAATCAGTGCTTGATATTTACATATGCACAAACTGAAGGTCCCACCGGGAACCGAACCCAGGTGGCTGGATTCAAAGAAAGGCACCGAGAATCGAACAAAGAAAGGCACCGGGATTCAAAGAAAGGAAATTTTAAAGATTATTAGCCTTGAAATTGCAGATATCCCGTGCTATACACTCATATAAGGAAAAAGAGTTACAGGTTCTACCGGGAGTCGAACCACCGTTCTACCGTTCTACCCCGAGGGCATTCGCAGGCCAGGAAATATGTACCGTTATTTTAACCCAAAAAAAATGAACTTAATCTTCTTCTTCTACTGTAACTAAGCTTCCTTTGATGGTCAGATTCGAAGCCATAACTATAAACTACGTCTTGAAGAAACCGACGAAATAGAGCAGCTCATGATGCAGATAAGAATGCCGAGTGAACGCCACATCTCCATGGTAAATATTTATTTGTGTAATTAAAAATAAATTGCAGATATCAAACTCAACAGCGTTTTCCTTTAGATATATATCAGCTCAATACAACAACGTTACCTTCAGGCAGGCGTTTCTCTCTCAGATGTTTGGTATGCAGCTTCAGGAAGCGTTTCCTTCAGGCAAGCGTTTCCTTCAGGTGTGGGACAGAGGAGCAGAAGGCAGGCAGTGGACAGGAGTTACAAAGCAAGGTTAAAAAAAGAACCTGGGACCTGTGCTCTGATACAATGCAGGCCAGGAGTAACTCCAGAAAACTGATTCGTTTATTCATTTAGCCAACTATCTATTATATACATGAATGTGATTGTTTAGTTCATCTTCTCGATGACTGTTCACATTCAATTCCTCAATCACTGAGGATTAGGTGTCAACAACTGAATTAGATGGATAGAGGGATGTCCATTACCATTGGGCTATGGGGTCAAGTGTCAAGAAAACAACATTGAAGCAAGTCCTAAAGATAGTGTTTACATGGCAAGGTAGCTGACTAAATTCAGATCTTTTAGGCTGGATGGTGAAGTGTTTTCAATCGGGGTCAAGAAGTAGTTAAGGGATCCTCAAATTGGATAATGAGGGAAATGGTAGAGGTCAATCGAAACTAGGGAGCAATGAAAGATTCCCTACTTTGGGTATTAGAAGAAAACATTAAAATGATTAACTGTTCAAGACAGAGTGTATTTAAAAAAATTCTGTAATAATTTTCCAGTTAATTCATTCAATTTAGATAACATGCAAGTATGTGAAACACTTAAGAAGATAACAATTTAACAAAGATAAAATACTTCACTGAAGTGGCCCAACACATGAATTCTGTAATGCAATGTCTTTATTACTCAGTCCAGTCTGCTGACTTGAAAAAATGGTACAACGAACCCTTAAGTTTTAGATCAATACAACTATATAAATGTCAAGCAATCCACACCCTATACTTCAAATTATGAAGTATTTATACAAAACTCATTACAAAATATCCCAATCTATTTTGGGAATTATTCTAGGAAAAAGAAATATCTTCATGCAAGAAGAAAGAGATAGATATGTAACTGTTGTAAGTTGTCCTTGTTTATTAGGCTCTGTTGTCAGATCTTTTGCTGCCTTTTCTCCTTTGTTGTTTGTCTTCCACGCTGACTGTTCTTTTTACTTTTCCCTTTGACTAATACTGTTTGACTTAGCTGACCTACTGCTTTTCTTTCACTTCTCTGTATTCACTTTTACCTTACATTTTCACAGTAAATCATTTAGTTTTTCCCAAGTTTCTATATCTGGTAATTTAATATTTACCATTATTCTGTAGACTTCATCTGCTTCTGTGTATTTTGCAAAGGTGGGCTTGTTTACAAAAAGATGTTTTACCACATGCTGGAGGTAAGATAGGTTCTCAAAAGTTCGTTACAGAACCTTTCCTGTAGGCATCCCTTTCATAGAGGAACTATTGGCTTGCTCCCTTGCCACTTCTCTAATTTTCCTGGTATAGTCTTCATGTGGCATTAAAATGTCATTTATTACCAATGGATTTGGCAGACCTTTCTACCTCAAAGCATCAAATTTAACCATGAAGCTGCCTATAGCCAGCTCCATGGTTTGGCATTTGTCCTCTAGCTACATCATTAAGTTCTTCTTGGTGAGTACTTTCTTCACCTCTAGTATAGTGCCAGTCCTGCCAGCTATGTCCAGCTCCTACAATTCATATTTAATTTTAGAGTTAAGGAATTGGATTATTCTTGAGGCTTCTTCTGGCATATCTCCAAGTTTGGCCTTAACTCTTTGAATTGCTTCAATAGCCTCTTTGACTAAATCATTTTGTTCAAAGATGACTTGTATAGATGGCCAAATATCATTGACAGAGTCAAGGATATTGGCCCATAGCTGTTCTTTTGCCTAGGCAAGTGGCTCCTTTAATGTTAATTCTTTTTCCAAGTTCTTTATCCTCTTAGTCAACCTGTTTGACTTTTGAACTTCATTTTTATGCATAATTTGGGCTAGTTTCTTCTCATCCTCTAGACTCCTTATTTGTTCTTTAAGTCTATTTATTTCAGTGGTCTGAATGGACATGTCCTCTATGGCTTTGACAAGTTTACTTGCCTCATCACTTGGATGAGCTGCTGCTATTGTTGAACCTGTTGCTAATGTAGTTGCTGTTGCAGCTGGGAGTGTTGTAGCTAGTGGAGCTATTGGGGCAAATGAAGTTGCCAAAGTTAAAGGAATTGCTATAGCTAATGTAGAAATAGCAGTGGTAGTGGTTGTCTCAAGGCTTGCTTGTTTCAGCTATATTAACTCATCCAATTCCTTCTCCATTTCTTTTAATTGAGCATTTAATTGAAGAATGAGATCCATCATTTCCTCCTGCTGGGTTTGGCTCTCTAGGACCTCCTTGGTTTGTGGATGTTCAAAAGGAGGAAACTTTAGTTACTTGTTTAAATTAGCAATATCCTCATTTTTCTTCTTTATTAGTTTTTCTACTGCCTTGATGTCACTTGGATTATATCCAATCTCAATCACCAAGTCTTCCAGTGACTTGATTCTGTTATCCATGGCCTGTGAGGATGCCTTTTCTAGCTTAAGTTGTGTTGTGATGTTATCCAGTGAGCTTTGAAGTTTTTTCACAGTCATTTCTTTGTTAGTCATTGTGGAGTAAATCATCTCACCTTCTTTCTTATGGAATTCGATTTGGTCAATAGGGTGAACATCCCTGGCCAAAACTTCAAACTCTTTCTTCCTGTAGTCTGTTGACGATCTAGGCTGTTGGACTGTAGGCTACATAAAGGTCACTTGCATCTTACTAATCTTAATGTTAAAAGTTGACTTTAATCTATTCTGATTGTCAGGTGTTTGTTTGAAGTACGGGGCAACCTTTAATGCCTCATTCCTCAACTTGATTTCCTTGTACTTCTCTTTTATATATTTCTCTTTATCCACTAGTTTGCTGGATGAAGGGACTTCAATGCTAAGTTGTTTCTTAATAATTTGAGCGTTTGAGGTAGAAGGTTGATGTGTTTCCTCTGAAACTACTGGACCTTTACTCTTTCCAACCATTGTGTCAGTATCAATGATTTCAACTATCTCAATGGTGTCTTCTTGCTCAGTTACAAGATTAAGCTTAGGCCTCTTCCTGTAACTAATTTCAAACCTATCATCTGTAGTGTCCATCCCAGAGCTTGAACATTCCTCCTTGGTTCCTTTTATATTTTTGTCCTCATTGACTGGAGTTTGTAGAATGGGAGTAATACTCATCTTTTCCTGTAGGGTTGGAACCTGCAGAAAGGAACTAGTATTAATCTTCTTTTCCACATCTATTAAAGTATTCTCCAACCACTTCGACTGGTTGGAATATCTTTCAATATCTAGTCTGGGCTCATGTATGAAAGGACTTAACTTGAATTTGAGCCTTAGTTTGTTTATGACTCCATTAGGGTCATACTACCACATGAAACTGCTTTTGAAGTTAATTTGTTGTAATATTTTCTCTGCCTCTTGTCCAGCTTCTTATTATTACAAATAAAAGGGCCCAATTGTTTTTTGATCTTAAACTGAGTTTTCTTCCTAGTCGACAGAAAATTAACCCCATCAGAGTTTATGATCTGCCTGAAAGACTCTAATGCAAATATCCTCATGGGGAGCTATTTGAGCAAATTGTAGGGAGTGAGTTGGCATCCATATATTCTGATTTCTATGTGGTCCTAGTATAGATACCAATCTCCCACTTTACTGTTTTTATCCAACTATAAAACTATATTAATCTCATCATTGATCCTAGGTTGATTGCTACTGGTTAGCATGTTTACAACTAGATGCACAAAGGAATCAATGAACTCTTTGTAACTAAAAATAGTGGAGTAATTTTTGGATTAAAGGTGTCCAAAAGATGACTAATCTGGGATGGCCCTTAGTGTCCAACTTTTGGATATTGATTGGAAATTTATCTGACTGAAAATATAAAAACATGTGGAACAACACTGAAGAGTATTTAAATATTATTTCATTTGGAAACCTGATCAATTGATCATGGATTTTGTCTGCCAAGAACTGGGCAAAATTGAAGACTGCTATTGGAGGCTTTCCTGGGAAAAATATAGAAATGAAAGCAAGTACAGGTTCATCTACAAATTCATCCGTAGTATACCCAAGGATACAGGACAACATGGTTATAATTTGTCTAGAATTTTAAGAGAAAATGGTGTTTGAGTATGGAGGTCTGTCTATAGGAGTATGAGACTCCTCTATGATGAATGTTTGAAAGATTTGGGCCCTCTTGGGAAGGTCCAACTTGATATAAAGTTCAAGTAAGGCTTCAATGGAAAATGGAGTCTCATTTGGGCTTGGTTGGATCTGCAGCATTTGATTTATGAATTCAAAAATGATTGTAAACAAAATCTGTTGGTTAGGAGAGACTATGGCTCTTTGACTCGGGATATAGAAATCTTGGTAGAAGTGGATGATTTTTGGGAATAGGTATACCTGAGGGAACAAGTATTTGGGAAAATTTGATTCCCATATATGAATGCCATTGCTTTAGTTTAGGAACTTATCTTTACTCCAACAGTGGAGTTCTAATAGATGGCTAGAGGTGGTTGTATCTTTAATTTGGAAATCTTTGTTAGCCAATGGGAGGTGCTCCATGTACAGGTGAGGGGTCTGCAGGGGTTTTCCACTCAGGATTCTTTGGGAAGCCATAATTTGGTTTTCTCAGCTGAATTACTTTTTCCATGGCTTTAGGAGTAAGGTTAGAAGCTCTGAAATAGTGAGGAGGGTAATTGCAGTTTGTAGAAAAGGGCTTTTGGATGCACAGGAAGGTTTTCTTCAGTATAGAAAGGTTTCTTAATTAATTTAATTAATTAATCTTTTAATAATTATTGTGCATAGCTCAAATTTACAGGGCCATTCTAGTTCTTTCAAGAATACCTAGAAATTGATGATTTGGTGCGCAGACAGGGTTCTGTGGCGGCAACAAAGGTTTCTGAGGCTTCAATTGTCTATTTTCTACTTTAATTTGGTGTCTGCAACGTCTTTTGGTTGCAAAAGGTGGTTAAAATGGTTGCTCAGAGGTTCATGGTTTCATAATTGGTTAACAGAGGTTTGCAGCGAAAATGTGTGAAAAGAGAAAAAGGGGGCTTTTTCTGCCTTCTAACCAACAATGGTTACATTTTGGCGCGAGAATTGGCAAATGAACAGTGGGTAGTTTTATTTCAGGTGGTGTTATAGACATATTTGGGTACTTCAACCCAATCTTATATGTCAATAAACTAGGGCTATTCAACCCCTAAAAGTGTTGTTTCATACCCTAAAAGATCATGGTCATCTGATTACATCATTCCCCAAAAGTTCCACCTGAAAAACCATCCAGAATTGGCCTAAACTAGACCATACTGACTGCTCCATTGTTAGGGCGCGATGCATACTAACTTCTACACTAGCTAGGTGCGATGCATACTGATAAGGCCTTCTATAGGGCGCCAACGAGGATGGACAAATGTCTAAGATAGTTTGCTAAGTGGATGCTCAAGGAATATTCTAGAAACTTCTTCTATGACACTTGCCTCTCTGAATTCGCCCAGGGATGAGTAAGAGATCTAAGAAATCTCCAAGTGGAAGGAAATGCAACAAGTGGAATGACACTAATCAAAACCCCAGAGATGATTCCCACCCTAGCACACATCTATAAATGGATCCCTCATCTAAGAGATCCGAAGGCTGGAATGTTGTGAATTGCAAGGAAGTGCTGATAGTTTGTGTTTGAGATAAGAGCATTGTATTGTTGGTGTGATCTTGCTATTTCATGAGGTGAAGAGGGTTTGATGCTGGGAGGATGATGCTGGATCAGACAACTAGGTTGTAATTCTCCCTTCTATTTAATAAAGTTCTTCAAGTTTTCTTCCATATAATTATGCACTTGTGAATGTTATTATTTATGAATGCCAATGTATGTTCATTATACATCTAATTCTATAGTGTTTATGTTACAATAGATCAATATGCTTTGATAGTTCTTTGCTACTGTGTTTCTACAGGTACTCTTCAAGCGAGATAAGTACGGAGAGGAGTTGCAAGCTCTGTCAAGGGGGAGAAAGATCAAGTAAAGGATTAAGCGAAAGTCCCAGGTTGGTCCTCTCATCCTTCTCTTATCTATTGTGCATAGAAGAAATCATTGAATTACTTTGAACTGTTGTTTCTAGGGTAGCTACCAAACCTAGAGGGCTAGTTGATCGAAAAGACACTAGTTTTCCCAGAAACAAAATGGTGACTCCACTGGGGATAGAATAGATGTTTGTTTATTGTTATTGTTTATTTTATAAACTATAGACAAAGACTGAAGTCATCCAGGTAGCCTTTGAACTGCTCTTGCTCTGCAATTTCATAGTAGATAAACGCTGCTTCAGTCAATCTCTGGTTTAGATTATGAATTGAATATTTGACTTACAAGCACTCTAGATCCCCTTTTGGTAGCTCAGTAACCTCTGAAGATCATTCCTTTGTACTTTTCTCTTTACTGTCCATCATAACTCAACTTAACTCACTGAAAACAACTGCAAATTTGAGCCAAAACCCATCACACTGTCTATCACTGTCAACCAGTATGAATCACACCTCCCGAGTCTGTAAAGTGCGATGCATCCCTGTTTTTGTGAAGCCTAGGTGCGATGACTGAATGACCCTATTTCCATTCTAGAAATTTGGGGTTTTTGTTCTTGTTTTCAGTTTTGTTGAGTTGATTTTTCCTGCTTATAAACAATACCTCATTACTGAAGCCTACTTGCATCACATAGATCAGCCTCCATTTATTAAGATTACTAAATGTTTTTATGTATTTGTCCATCATTTACAATCCTTTGTCGAAAAGTTGCTTAAATTGAACTGTCGCTTTGGTACAAAAAGTGTCGTAATTGTCGTTTTGTGTCAAAAAGAGAAGTGTCATGGATTCTTCCTTCCCTGGATAGTTGATTGAACTTTTTGTCATGTCTTTGACTTGATTTTTTGATATTTGAAGTGTCAAAAGCATTTTCTATTCGAAATTGAAAAGTGTCGTTTAGTCTTCCTTTCTATTTTGAAAAAAGAAATTGTCGAAAATGTCATTTTGAAAGAAATATTTTAGATCTTTGCTACATTTGTTTTTCCTTTTTGGAATTTTTCACATTAAGGAGAATGAAAAGAAAATACATGAATTTTCATTTGCATTTAGTTTATGTGTGAAAAATGATTTAGGAAAATGCACTAGTGTGTGCTCTTTGCTCTTTGTTCGAAAGAATTGTAATTTTCGTTCCCTAATAGCTAGGATTTTCATTGCTCAAAATAAACAACGATTGTTTATCATTCTAGATTGCATTTTAGGAATTTTAAATCAACATCATGTGGTGAACCATTAAAAGGCAAAATTTAAACAAGATCAACTCTAAAATAAATATGAATGAACCTAACAATGCTTTGGAACTTAATGCAACACATCTAGAGGTCTAGGCTAGAGACATGCTCTGGTGTCGTAAAAACTAGTAACTATCGTTTTCATCGAAGCTTGGGTGATTCCTCCTCCTCGAAATGACAAGTGCTAGCATGAACTTGTGCTCCTCGTACCATCGCATATATATTAGGAGACCACAATAGGCTTATATCCTTTATCCATAAGAATCCGTGTCTACCGCCCTATCGATCGCAATGCACTGAACACAACAATCGGGAAGATTGACTGCCATACATAAGTCCTTGGTAATTTCTCTTTAATTTATCACCAAGGTGTATATTGCAGTTTTGCGATTGGTTTGATAATCCCTCTGTCTAGATTTTCTAGAGTAGTCACTTTCATTCCTATTCAACTCTTAAAAGAAAAGGTTCATTTGAGCACTTGTCACTTCAGGCTCGTTAAAAATCGAAGGGGACTAGAGTCATCTTTAGCTTTTTCTCGACTCTTAAAATTTGAAAAAGCAAAGTTGTGTCAAAGCGTCATTAAAATTTATTGAATTCAGAATAACATCCATGTTCCTTAGTTGATCTTAGGTTGAGATACATGGAAACAAATCCGGGATCTACCAATCAAGGAATCCCTTTTGAAGGGAATACTAGTCCTTTTTCTTCTTGGGGAAATGTTGGTGCTCCATATATGGCCACATTGTCCTTTCTGGGAATTACAATTGGCCTGCCGGTATGGTTGTTTTCAACCTCTATGGTTCAAAATTCCGTGTTTCCGCCACAATAGAATCAACATCCAGTTGATACTAAAGTTGACCCTTCACCTTCTTCTTCATTTGTCTCTCCCTCTCCTTCTTCCTCTTCGCTTGGTGAATGTAGCAATGCTAGTAACTAGGTGACTGAGAAGAAGAAGAAAGGGAAGGAGAAGAAGAAGAAGCCAATTCAGCAAGGGGGCAACCATGCATCATCTGGAGAAAATCCGAACACTAGATTTTCCAAACCCATATTTCCATGCATAATTTGTAGAAGAGACCATTTTTGTCGAAATTGTCCATGCTTTCCTCGGATCTTGAGAGAATGGTCCCCCCCGTTCACATCACCTGGTGTCATCAACCTCTGGTGATCATGTTGAAAGCACACCATCAACTAGTAATAGTGGAGCTCATGGACAAAAAGAAAACGTCGAAGTTCCATGCAGGTTATGTGAAGGGAACCATAGCCTTCACCATTGTCCTTTCTTGGATGAAGCTAAAAGAGTATTGGATAACCATCCTGCTTCACCACAGCGACTTCCAAGTGGTTACCAGAAACTCTCCCCTAGTCCTTTACTAGTTGAAGAACCGACTAACTTAAATCAACTATTGGTCGAAACCACTCACTCTGAAAGTGAATCTCATGAGTTTATACCCGACCAAAGTCAACAGGTCGAGGTGACAGTTGACCCAATTTTACCTTTAGAAAATCATACCACCCCTGAAGAGAATGAGAAAAATACCATTCAAGTTCTTTTTGTTACTTCAGAGTCAATGAACTTGTGGGTAATCCACCCGTTCCTTCACAATAGGAGGAAAATACCTCATTTCTCGTAAATCAAGGGGGTATTTCTTCCGTTTATTTGGTACCCCCTCCAAGAAGTCTAGTCACTTCCTTTGATTGGAATCAACTAGCAAGATCCCGCCTTCCATCTTATGTACCTTTTCAGATCGTAGCACAAATTTACAAAATGATCGTGTCTGGCACTATCATAGATGAAGGTGCATCAGTGAGTATCCTTTCCTCAACTGCTTGGAAAGTGCTTGGTTCACCATCGCTTATGCCTGTTACACAGAATCTGTCAGGCTTTAACAAAGGAATCAGTCGGCCGTTAGGGATCCTTCCTAAGCTATCGATAACTTTGGGAAGGAAAACCGTTCACTTGAATGTGATGGTAGTCCCAGTACCATTATATTACAATCTACTCCTTAGATGTGACTATGTTTATAACATGGAAGTGATTGTTTCAACACTCTTCCGAGTGATGTGCTTCCCACATGAAGGCAAAATTGTCACCGTTGACCAGCTTTCATTTCCCGGTTCAAGCATAGCTCCAAGTCAAACATCATCCCTACATGGTCCTTTTGCATCAAGAGTGTCTCTTCAACCTTCATTCCATCCACCTGATTACTAGGAGTAGTCTAGTGAATATAACGAAGTTTAGGGGGCATGCACCCTTGTCTATTCTACGGATGAACCCAGCTGAAAAGATAAGTTTCCCTGTAGGTTATGTGATTGGTCTGAGACACCATTCACCTTTTTATATTTTGCAGATGAATCCAAGGAAGTTTTTTGTCTATTCGCGGATGAAACCATCCTGCCTAACATGGTTTCCCTATAGGTTATGTGATTGGTCTAACACACCATTCAACTTTTCCTATTCTGCAGACGTAGCCAAGGAAGTTTTGTCTATTCTGCAGATGAAACCATCCTGCCTAACCACTGAAGTTTCCATATGGCTACTAGAGACTCTCCTTTTCACCATGCTGGGGGTATGCAAACCTTTTTCAATTTCATTTTCTAGCTTTTTAGCTTTTTAGTTTTGTTGTTTCTAGCTTTTTCTTTTCTAGATTTTTTAGTTTTGTCGATTCTATCTTGCGTAAAAAAGAAAACTAAAACCGAGCATAGTTCCCCCATGGTTTAAACTAGTTAAAAAATAAACCTACCACAGAGCATAGTTCCTCCATGGTTCAAGCTCGTTAAAAAATGAACCCACCTGGAGTAATTAACCTTTGTGATTGCCATGCTATCAACCTTTTGAGCCTTGGTTGTGTACCTTACATCACCTCCATTCTTTTGGTTGATCATACACTTCCACTTGGTTGTTTACCATATTTTAGGAACAGTTGCGATAGTGGTCTTGTTAGCCAACCTCTTCACAGAATTCACCATGTTTCGAGAAAGTTCTAAGATTACCTGGAACCAGTTGCTACCCCAGACACCACTCATTCCTCAAAACGAGTCTCCTTTAAACTCTTTTCAGACTCGTTAAATATGAAAAGATTGTTGAGAAATTGGCCTTTCCAGCTCGTTAATGTGATTGGAAGTGCCATCCCTCTTGTACATTTTAATCTTTTTCGGACCCGAGGGATTATCTCACGAAAAAGTTTGAGCGCTTGTCCTTTTCGGCTCGTTAAAGTGATCGAAAAGTCATCCCTTTTGTATTATTTTATCCTTTTTCAAACTTAAGGGATTGTGCTACGAAAAACAACTGCTGGAGTTTCCTTTTCTTCCCTTTTCAAACTCTCTAAACATGAAAAGGACCGAGTTATCCTTGTTGTTAAAATCGTTAAAACAATAGCGACAAACTTGCCCATTCTAGACAAGATCAAGTTTCACTATTGCTAGACTCATTAAAACATAGTGACATGTTTGCCCGAAGGGTAAATTATAGAACAAGCATATGTTATCCTCCTCAAGCTTGCCAAAAATAAGGAGGTACTAGTCAGCAATGATTGGGGAAAAAGGGAAGAAAACTTGAAGAAATTTATGGTAGCAGGTCGCTCTTGAACATGACACTTTCACTCCATCACCATTATTGAGTTGGGTTGGGTTATTTCATTTACCGGTCATCTCACTATTGGTCTTTCACACCATCCATCTTTTGGAGTTAATGCTACCAATCCATCTCAGTGTCGCTGACATGTTCAAGAGAAGTCATTCAGTTGAGAAACTACAAACCCAGTTAATGCCTCATCCACTGCAATACCTTCAACCTTCATTTTTCATGACCGCCATTCCTGAACCTTGTGTCATCAAATCGTTTTCACCTCCAGAAATTGTTTGCTTCATTTCGTGTCGTAGATGTGGAATACATTAAGGCCCTCCTACAATAGGTCACTTCTTTTCGACATCAACACATTATCCAAGAAGTTGACTTAGAAACAACCCTTTCTTTACTTTGAAGCTTGCATGCCTCAATGGCAAGTTTCTCACTTTCAGCGACAGGTTGACATCAATGGCCTTCGACTGAAAGATTTTGTGTGGTGTTCGACATTGGATCATATATTCATACCATGTGAATTTTACTGTAGTACCTTGAGGGTCATCATCATTATCGGTGATTCCTCTGGCGTCTGTTAACAACTCACATTATTGGCTGCTAATCTTGCGATGTCATTCCATGTTCGACTTCAGATCATCTTTTCACATGAATCGACTTGTGCATCGGGTGAATATTGAACGATTTTGAAGACCCCAGATCTAATTTCATCCATCCGGGCTGCAATATATTCAGGGATATAAAGACATCAAATGTACACAGAAGCTGCACAAGTGGTCATCTAGACCAAGAATGATGACTCTACAATTGAAGAATCACCAGTCTGCATATGCAAATTAATATCTGTTCTATGTACATGAAATGAATTTATAAAAGCTAAGCATGGGAATGGCTGCCTTAGCTAGATCATGAAAATTATATTATGATGATGTATTGTATTGTATCTTATACAAGTCACCTTCTAGTTCGAAACCTCGGATCCTCATGTTAAAGCATTTCACCCGACATCAAGATTTACAACTTCATGCTTTAGGGGGAAACTGTTATAGACATATTGGGCACTTCAACCCCAATATTATATGTTTATAAACTAGGGCTCTTAAACCCCTTAAAATGTTGTTTCATACCCTAAAAGATCATGGTCATCTGATTACATCATTCCCCAAAAGTTGCACCTGAAAAACCATCCAGAATTGGCCTAAACTGGACCATATTGACTGCTCCACTATCAGGGTTCGATGCATTTTGACTTCTACACTAGCCAGGTGAGATGCATACTGATAAGGCCTTCTGTAGGGTGCGATCAGCAAGGATGGACAAATGTCTGAGACAGTTTGCTAAGTGGATGCTCAAGGAATCTTCTAGAAACTTCTCCTATGACACTTGCCTCTTTGAATTCGCCCGAGGATGAGTAAGAGATCCAAGAAATCTCCAAGTGGAACCAAATGCAACAAGTGGAATGACACTAATCAAAACCCCAGAGATGACTCACACCCTTGCACACATCTATAAATGGATCCCTCATCTAAGAGATCCGGAGGTTGGAATGTTGTGAATTGTAAGGAAGTGATGATAGTTTGTGTTTGAGATAAGAGCATTGTATTGTTGGTGTGATATTGCTATTTCATGAGGTGAAGAGGGTTTGATGCTGAGAGGATGATGCTGGATTAAACAACTGGGTTGTAATTCTCCCTTCTATTTAATAAAGTTATTCAAGTTTTCTTCCATATATTTGTGCACTTGTGAATGTTATTATTTATGAATGCAATGTGTGTTCATTATACATCTGATTTTGTAGTGTTTATGTTACAATAGATCAAGATGCTTTGATAGTTCTTTGCTACTGTGTTTCTACAAGTACTCTTCAAGCGGGATAAGTACAGAGAGGAGTTGCAAGCTCTGTCAAGGGGGAGAAGGATCGAGAAAAGGATTAAGAGAAAGTCCTAGGTTGGTCCTCTCATCCTTCTCTTATCTATTGTGCATAGAAGAAATCATTGAATTACTTTGAACTGTTGTTTCTAGGGTAGCTACCAAACCTAGAGGGCTAGTCAATCGAAAAGACACTAATTTTCCCAGAAACAGGCGGGGAGGCAGTTTTATGCCATATCGCACCACTTTTGGGTGGAGGGCGGTATTTTTCACGAGCATGCGATATAACCTGGTGCTGCCATGTAGTGAAATTGTGCTCAGCCAAAACCGTGAATCTCGCATGCTTTTGGACATTTAACTGTCATATGATGAAATTGCACGATATAGATATTTTCCATTGGATCCAGAAGTGGGAGATCGCAGTGCTATCGTGCGGCGAAGTTGCATGAATGGAGTTGGGATGTGGTTGGCGGGGCCTGGGGTTTAATTACAATGAAATATGATTAATTTAGAAAGTAATCACAAGATTTTAATATAAGAATTGGGTTAATAAAAGGTGGGGACCATGGGTTATATGGCGGAGTTTTTAACTGTACACCAAGGTTTGGTGAGTTAAAAGGGTGTCAGGGATTTATAACGTGGGGGACTTTAAATACATAAAGAGGGGGGTATAGTTCAGGAAATAACTTAGGATAAAGGGGTTTAGTGGGTTTTTAAGGGGAAAAAGGGAAATTAATAAGGGGGGAATGTATTATTTGTGATGGGAATGGGTTTCACACTTGGGAAAGGGGTTTCGGGAAGGGGGAATGATTTTTAAAGGGTAATGTCTAGGGAAATGTGTGAAAAAATGGGAAAAAGGTCAAAATGAAGGGAAAGGGTTTTTACAAGGGGAAATGAAGAGGGAAGGGGTGCTTTGGAATCAAGAAGGGGACAACATTAGGGGATGAAAGTAATGAAGGTAAATTAATAAAATAAGCGTGTGGGGGTCTAGTGAAATGAGGGGAAATTAGCAAATAAGCTTTAATGAATGTCATTTCTCTTTGACAAATCCTCCTGCACATGCAACATAGGATTAAGCATGATGAAAGTGCTTTTGACTTAGAAACCTTGTGCACTTGCAAAACTTCTTCTACCTACCCTTTATCTACCCTAGCATTTTCTCTTCATTCATTGGGTGCCTTTGAGCTTGCTGACCCTTCATTTCTTTTTCTTTGATAAGCAAACTATCTAATTCTAACCTTATGACTTCTAATGGCTCAGATTAAACTGATGAGCTCATTATTATTCTCTACCGAACTACTGATCTTCCAAGATTAAACAGTTTGGCTAGATCTTTATTCTCTATCTATCAACATGAAATTTAAAGCATGAATGAATCAAGATTAAACTATTTGACCATCATGGATTGTGGCATTTTTAACAAGCTGGACACAATCTTATTTTGCAAAGTAAAGTAAAAGGTAGTGGCATTTGAATTTACACACTTTCATGATCTATTCTTTTCTCTTTTTGGGGTTCATATTTTTTACTTTTTTGATCTTTTTTCTTTCTTTTATTCCTTCGGTTATTCTTTTAGGACTTACCCTCTTTACATTTTTTATTTTTAATATGGGAAAACATTTTGTAGAAAGCAAAAGTATATACAATATTACAAGACTAACCATAGCCAATTCAAAATTATGAATCCTATTATTATATGACACTAACAAATGGAACATTCTCAACGCATATTGAGTCTTGAAAAAGGGAGCACACAACAAGTTTGAATTAAATACCACAGTCACAATTTTAATGTCCTCCACAAGAACTTGTTTAATCACATAATAAAGTCTCCAACATATACATTCCATGTATTTGCATAGGCAATATATTTCATTCTTAAAAGAAAACATTAGCATACCTCAAACCAGTCAACACAGTGTTTAATGCCCCAGACAAAAATTCAACGCACAACAATGTCAACTATTAGCAAACATGTCCATTACCACATAGGCCAGTCATAACATATGTAGCTAGTGTTGGGTTGTGTTATATTCTTTCCACGACTAACCTACGTAGTGAACCGGGGGGGGGGCGGAAGCCCCCCTTGTCCGAGGGGTTTGAGGGGGGTGGGTAGCCCCCCTTTACAGGGTCCGGGGCAGCGCCCCGGGAAATTTTTTTTTGGACCCTATATTAGGTTGGGTGAACCTACCTATGGTTTTCGATCCATGGTTTTTGGACGCGATGGTTTTCGGTCCATGGTATTGGATGCTTCAGCATGTATAAATATGTATTGTAACATTGAAAGGAATATAATGAAAAATCAAGCTGGTAGTCTCGGTTTTGAGATCCAGTGGGAAATCTCTGTGTATATGTGTTTTATGTGTTATGCTCTCGCATTTTAATTTTTCATGTGATTTAGAATTCGTATGCAGGTAATTTATGTACGGGGTTAAAACCTACATTTGGTATCAGAGTTGTTTTGGCTTCAAGGGGACGCCATTGTTGCTGAGGGGTTTCGCTCGGGCCTGTGGTAGACCTGTTCAGTGGGAGATCTGCGAGATCGATTCTGGTGGTGAAAGAAGATGGCGAAAAACGGAAAGATAGAGATTGAGAAGTTCAATGGTCAGAGTTTTGAGTTGTGGAAACTCAAGATGGAGGATCTGTTGGTGGATAAAGATCAGTGGATCGCGGTAGATCCGGGTACTAAACCAACGGGAGTGACGATGAAGAATGGAAGAAGTTGGATCGAAAGGCAAAGAGCACAATACGATTGTGTGTGTCAGATTCAGTATTGTTGAATGTATTAGGGGAAGCTACGGCGAAGGCTCTGTGGGACAAGTTAGGGACTTTGTACCAATCTAGTCTCTGGTGAATAACTATTCCTGCGGAAAAAGCTATATAACCT
>APFE030170963.1:23606-60910 GCA_000404065.3 Pinus taeda
TAAATTATTTTATAATTTAATTTTATTATTAATTTATAACTTTATTATTTTATAAATTTTATTATTTACTTTTATTAATTTTAATTAAAATAATTGTTAATAATGATGGAAAGTTAATATTAGTAGAGTAAGACTATAACTAATACTTCAATAAAACAGCAAGACTAAGCTCTCCTGTGGCCCCCTGTGGAAAGAAAACAACAAGTGCGAGATTGTTGGGTTGTGTTATATTCTTTCCACGACTAACCTACGTAGTGAACCGAGGGGTTAGAGGGGGGGCAGAGCCCCCCTTTCGTTGCGCCGATTGTGCAGTGGGGGGCGGGTAGCCCCCCTCTACGGGGTCCAGGGCAGCACCCCGGGAAATTTTTTTTTGGACCCTATATTAGGTTGGGCGAACCTACCTATGGTTTTCGGTCCATGGTATTGGATGCTTCGGCATATATAAATATGTATTGTAACATTGAAAGGAACATAATGAAAACTCAAGCTGGCAGTCTTGGTTTTGGGATCTAGTGGGAAATCTCTGTGTATATGTGTTTTATGTGTTATGCTCTCGCATTTTTATTTTTCCTGTGATTTAGAATTCGTATGAAGGTAATTTCTGTACGATGTTAAAACCTACAGCCAGTGGTGTCATATATCATTCAAGCCATTAACGAATAGTTCACCAGTGTTCGCGTTGGCATACCCATGAAAACCATGATCACACTCTTCTCAATTTAAAATTCTCATTCTTAGGTCTTTCTTGGCAAGTCACTAGCTTCTACATTCGACTTAGCAAAGGTTCTTGAATTTTAGGACGACAAAAGCCGTATTTTCTGCGGATTTAGGTGGATCCAATAGAACACATGTAAATTTTTATATATTTTCTCAGCAAAGGTAGATAAAATAAGCAAGGTATAAATTGGGTTAGTAGGGAAACTTTAAGATTTAAAATAGTTGAGATAAGATAGGAGGTATGAAGGAAATGATGAGGTTACGATGAATGTGGTTCTTCTCCTTGCCCAAAAGAAGAATAATGGGAAAATTCTCCCTAAGATGCTTTTGAGGATAGAGAAATGTAATGCCATCATTCCTTGTGTGATTCAGAAAGAGAATGCCATAGGAGAAAAGTAAAGGATCGGGAAAAAGCAGGGAATCTAGACAAATTTTCTATCAAGGGAGAGAGGAGTTACTAAGTAGAGACACTAAATATGGGAGCTAGATTTGATACCATGTCAGGCCAGGTTTGTAACTCCAAATAAAATTATTTTTTTAATTAAGAGAGGTTATGAATATATACAAGGAGAGGGAGACTATTGGGTCTCATCTCCCAATGTCTCTTAATATTCCAATTTCTTTTATTTTGTTATTTACAATATGTACATATATTTTCCTAATCCCACATATTAGGTTTCAACAGGTTGTCCTTAATATTTTATCTAGAGTGCAGTGGCCATGGAGTACTGATATTGATGCTTAAAATACCTAAGAAAACAAAAAAAAATCATGAAGGGAAGCAACTTATGAAATTTTGCAAAATGCTGAAAAATGGCTTGGAATTCAAGTTTCTGGACCCACAGGTTAGGGGTCGAGTGGTAGGATAGGCAAGTTGAGCCCGTTTCTGCCCCAACCTGAGTTGAGTCAACATGGTGGTTAGCAAGAGTCTAGGTGCAGGCAATTTGGGAGGTCAAATGGTCGGGGGTTTGGATTGATCCCCACCCAACAATTTTATCATGCTAAGGAGGAAGATTGACCCTGACTTAGGTCAGAGGTCAGGGGTCGAGCCTAGAAATGAAAAAGGAAAGAGCATGATGGTGAATAGGGTTGATTTATGACTAATCTTTGAGTTTTACTGCCACGTATCCTATCCACAGTGGCAGTGCCTCCAATCACCTGCTGCATGGGCCATTGGATGGTTGCCATGTGGAGGGTAAGGTGTGGAAAGGTGTCGAGGCATATCTTTAATAGGGCATAAATTTCAATCCATAAGTCATATTTAGGAAACGTTTATATATTTGGAATTATCTTGACAAGACAATCATAACGATGGTGTCTAATTGTAGTTTTAAGAAGGTTAGGAAAAGTCAAAGTTTTTTAAGGTCCTGTTCCCATAATGATACCTTGGAAGCTAGATCCACATAGTAACTACCTCCTAGTAACTCTGGTTTGATTATGGGGTTTGGGGGTGTTACTGATTTCTTTCAAAGAATCTATGATCAAAACTTGGAATAGATGGGCTCTATCATGAGAAAACTAGTAGTAGATTTCCTACACGGTATATGATGATTGTTCTTAGAAAATTAACAAAGCTGATATTTAGGTGTTAAATTCCAGTTTAAAATTAACTAGTTGTGATTTCATATGCAACATAGCACTAATGATTAAAAATATTTTAATGTTGATTGATGCGCTAACATGGCATGTTTTGTTGTAGCGAGACTATTATGGGAAGTCCAAGAGAGAAAATTCACCTAACAGTTGTGTGTGAATGACACCAGATAACAAACATCAAAGAATTAAAGGATGAGGATAGGAATGGTCCAGTACAACTCTGACAGGTCACAAGATGGACATTAAGAGGTAGGCATGAATGAGGAAGAAGGATTGGTGGGGAACAGGGCAGGATCCAACTCTCCTCACTCGTTGGATGCCTTGAGAAGCTTAAAGGTTGAGATAAAAAGCTTCGAGGAAGATAATGAAAGGTTGGTAAAGGCATAAGAGAGGCAAGCAAAGGTGAATGCAATCATACTTCAAGGTCTCTCATACTTGTAGAGATAGAAGAGGCATGAGGTAGGGGTTGGCCAAGCCAAGTTGAGACCTTTTCAATCAAAAGAGAAAAAAAAGGGGGGTGGATGGTAGCAGATCCAAGAAGATGCATGGAAGGGAAATTGAATATATCGTGAAGGGAAATGTACAATTAAGTACCCCATAAGGAAGAACCAACACTCATGGGCATCATTATTATTATCTTCACCCTCATGTTCATCATTCTCATAATCATTATCAGAGAAAGAGGGGAAGGAATTATATGCTCAAATAATTTAAGAAGGCTAAACCACCTAAATTTGATACGGAGGTGAAGATGTTTAAAGAAGTAGAAGCTTGGTTTCTTGGGATGAAGAAGTTCTTCAGAATTCATGACTCTTATGAGAAGATGAAAGGAAAAGGAAGCCACCTACAGTTTGAAGGGAAGAGTAGACATATGGTGGGAAGATTTGAAAAATGTTAAAGGCTTATCAGAAGAACGACTGACTTGGAAGGAGTTTGAAAATATCTCGAAGGAAAAACATCTATTAGACATATATTATGACAACAAGGCAAAGGATTTTTATGATTTGAAGTTGGGGAAACTTTTAGAGGAAGAGTATATCACCAGATTTCTTGAGTTGTTGAGATACATTATTGGATTAAGGGGTCCTAACCCAGGTTCAGAGTTAGTTGCGCCAACCAAAAAAACCATACACTACTGGCCCTTCCGCAAACAAACTGTGTAGCACAGGCTACAATATCACCTAAAGTGGTATGGGGGGATGCTGGAACCAAGTTTCCACATCTAGAGATCAGTGTGATGTCTTTTAGTGCTCTAGATCTGCCTTCACGCAGATCTATAAGCCCCTAGGGCTCGGTATTGCAACTATCTCTAAACAAGCCTTAGACCTTTGTGAAGGTCTACGATTGGTCCTTGCGGATTCGTAACAGTCAATTTATCCACTTATGCACACCCGAAAATAACCCTAGAGTAGAGTTCGCGTAGATCTACTTAGGTTATTATTAAACATAACATAATTCATCCAAGTCTTCGTGAAAGTACTTAACATGCATTGTGTACAATTAGTAAATATTATTAATGAGAGTCGCACATCATTAGATCAATATTCCATAAACATATTATTCATCAACAACATATGTCATAAACATACATAAACAACAATACACAAGATTTCTTCAGAAACAACTCTTTATTGTTAGATCTAAGACTTTTGTGATCCATAATGTAGATATCAGTCTTTCGAATTAATCACATCGTTAGGATTTGGTCGACGTTTTGAACCAACTAACATGGTTCATCCTCAAGACAAGGTGAGAAATCGATCGATCAGAGTGAATAAATAGCAAGGATGCATCATTGCCAAGAGTTAGCCGTTGTAAAATAGTCGTTAATTAGTTGATTAGTGGAATTGTTTATTAATTTATTTAGAAACTAGCTATTATATAGCAATTAAATATTTGTTATTTATTACATAATAATCTAAATTTATTATAAATAATTCAATTTTATATATCTAGAATAATATTATTATTTCTTGTTGGGTTGACTTATCAATGTTAATATTTAAGTTGATACTAGCCGTTATTAGTAGTTTACTGTTTTATTAAGATATCATCAATTGATTATTTCAATATTCTTAATTTTTTTTAGTTTTGATATCATAAATTAATTATCTAATAATACCAATATTATTAATAAATAATAAATTTATGAGATGTGATTTTTTAGGTTATATTTAAAGTTAAATTAGGTTAAAGGCACAATGTTTGAGTAGTTAAGATTAATATTTTATTATTATTATAATTTTATATTAAAAATATTAGAGGAAAACCCATCAACCTTAGATGAATGTAAAGGTTAATACAGATAGAAGGGGGGAACTCAATGAATGGATTCAATTAGATTAAAATATTTAGAAGAGAACCTATCTTCCCTAGATAAATTTGAAGTAAAACGAGATAAGAATTAGGATTAGTTAAGCTAATCATTTTGAGGTTAATACAGAAAAAAAGGGGAAAACAAAGGAGGGGGTCCAAGGGAGAAAAGGGAGAGACCAGAAGGAACGAAAAGGAGAATGGAGAGGGAAGGGAGGAAACGTCAAGAGGAGAGAACCAGAATCCAACTTTTACTTAATTTCCAGCCATCATCCCTATTAAGGTTTTTGGCATGCCTCACAATTTAAATTTCTTCTCTAAGTTTCTTGTGGTGGAAATGATTAATCCTAGAAATGACTTGGGATTCTTCAATGCAGACATGGTGCTTTGATTTCTCTGCATGCTCAGCGAGGGCTGATGTGCGGGAGTGATCCAAGATCTTTTTCTTTTAGATGTATTAAAGAATTACATGGATAAATTGCAACTTAACCATAGAAATTTAATGTAAACATGAGAGAAGAGGAAAAACACATAAAAGCATGAAAGAAGAAAAGAGACTTGATAACGAAGTTCGTCCAATTTGGACTACGTCTCTGGGCCCTTTTCAATCAATGGGGAGTCCTTCATTCATTAAGTGGCATGAGAAAGAAGAGTACAATCAACATGTAAAAAAAAAGAGTCTTATACCTCCAATATGGAAAATGGCTGAAAAACGGAGAGCTTTGTTGCAGAAACTAGTATCATGATTGAATTATCATCGTCGAGAGGTGCAAAATCGATATAAAACTTGCCCAATTCTAACACTGGACCAAAACTAACCCCATGGAAAATGTGCTCAGGTAAGGTTCTGCCCCTGTCCTAGGCTTGCTCATGGTTCCACCACTTACAAGTCATCTGCCTCGAAATACATGGGCGCTCTCTCCTCCCACCACACTGTTCATAAGTGTTTAAATATAAATTGGTGGGTGGATAAATGAAAGGAGGACCATTGGGTGCAATGGAAAACATGGAAATTCATTGAGGAGGGGTTAGGGGATCAAATCTCGCCCCTCCAAAATTAACCTACATATATTTTTTATGAGTTGATGTTGGGTGGTGAGTCCACTGTTTTGGGTGGCCCACCCCCATTTCCTCCAACAGCTTTGTTATATATGGGTGAGGTGGAGGGGCGATGGGGTTGATAGCCCGTGCCCCCCAGCATATATTCAATGTTTGTTGTGGACTCCGGGGGTGGTGGGGTCATGGCTGCCCACCCCAATTCAACTTGATTTTTTTTAGTTATGGTGGTTCCAGGGGTAGTAGGGTCATGGCCACACACCCCGTATTTTTTGATATATTTTTTTAGAAAATAATAACCACTGCCTATTAAAATTTTTCTAGAACCTTAGGCATATTAGATAAATTAGCAGACCCACAATTTCACCTTGAAAACTGGCCGGATTCTTGCCAAATTGCACCCTCCTTAAGCCTGCCACATTGGTAAGTCAACCCAAAACTTTGACTGCTTCTATCTTCTTCATAAGGACTTGGATTGGAGTGTCATTCACGCCATTGGAATCATGGCGATGAGTACTTCGATCTGATGTCAAGTTAATTGAATTTCTGCCACTTTGAATTTTGAGCCATTTTCATGCCACTGGTGTCTAGAGATCCACCTGGATCAATCCTCCCCATTGAGGATATTTTGGACTGCTAAAAGCTTTATCAGTCAATTGGAAAGTGAGGGAATTGTTCCCTCACTATTTCTTTTTCCATCCATTTTGCCTTGCTAGGGTGCATCCATTTGAAACCAACTCGAAGGTATTCCACATCTCCTCGTCATGAAGTCCTGGTTCTTCTGTCAAGAATGATATCTTTAAGAAACTCATCGAGATACTCTGGTGTAAAATCATCAACTGTAGGAACTGATCCCACCTCTTCGATGCTCATAATCAATGGTGGCTCATAAAGCTTTAAGTTTTCCACATTCACTATAGAGTACATTTGCATATATGTCAATAAATCGAGGTGCAAGGCATTTTCTCCAATCTTCTCCAATATATATATATATTTTTAGAAAATAATAATTACCGCCAAAATTTTCCAGAACCTTAGGCATATTAGACAAATTAACAGACCCACAATTTTTCCCTGAAAACTGGCTGGATTCCAGTGCCATATTCTTGCCAAATTGTGCCCTCCTTAAGCCTGCCACATGGGTAAGTCAACCCAAAAATTTGAATTCTTCTATCTTCTTCATAAGGACTTGGATTGGAGTTTCATTTGCACCATTGGAATCAGGGCGACGAGTACTTCAATCTGATGTCAAGTTAATCAACTTTCTGCCACTTTGATTTTTGAGCCTTTTTCATGCCAGTGGTGTCTAGAGATCCACCTGGATTAGGGAGCAATTGTGTTTAATGTTAGCATCATGCTCACCAATTGTTAGCTTAGTGGACCTACCTGATTCTCCAATGTAGGGGATGCCACAAGAGTAGGGAATTAGGTAAATTCCTTTCAAGTCTTTAGGGTCAACAGGATCCTTAACGGATTGAAGGGAGTTTTTTACGGTTTGGAGAGGTTTGAAAGAAGAAGAGACATTCATCTTCTTAAGAATGTGGGCAATCATGTCTGTGGTTCCTTGTATATACGGGAGATGAACCTTAGAGATAGGATAAGCTTGGGTGGATTTAAATTTATGCACTTTGCTGGCTTTGAGAAAGGTCATGAGGCTCTCAGGTCTACTATATCCATTATTTTTAAAAAATTCAAGGAGATGAGACTTCTCTTGAACAAGGTGGCTATCATTGGAGATTCATAGAGCATGAGTAGCAAGAGTGCTGAGAACCTTGAATTTTTAAGCAAGAAAGTGATGAGAACTGGCATGGAGATACTATTTCGTGTGGGTATTTTTTCGAAAAACTTGGTGACAAATGGAACCATCATCCCTCCTAGAAAGGAGAATGTCAAGAAAGGGAAGGCAACCATTCTCCTCAATTTCCATAGTGAACTTGATGGATTCTGATTGAGAATTGAGGTGGTTAAGAAATAGATCAAGTTTTTCATGACCATGAGGTCAGATGACACTGGTGTCATCAACAAATCTCTTCCATTTTTTAGGGAAAATTGAGTAGAGGCTAAGGCCTTGGTCTCAAAATCTTCCATAAACAAGTTTGCTACGATAGGGGAGAGAGGGGAACCGATCACAACACCGCAATTTTTCTCATAGAACTCACCTTGGAAACTAAAGAAAGTTGAGGTGAGGCAGAGGCCAACTAACTTGGCAGTGTCTTTATCAGTGTTGTAATTGATGATATCAATGGCCTCTTGGATGGGAATTTTGGTGTATAAGAATACGACGTAAAAAATGACCAACAAATATCTAGGCTCTAATTTGAGATCTCTCCACTCTTAAACAAAGGAGGCTAGGTTTTTTACGAAAGAATCAGTGCGACCCACAAGAGGTTTGAGTTTTTGAGCAAGGAATTTTGCAAGAAGATAGGTAGGTCCACCTATTGTGTTAACAATAGGTCTTAAGGGGGGCCCAGCTTTATGAATCTTCAACAGGCCATAGATTCTTGGGTAAGGGCATTGCCTTCAAAGAGCTTTCGGGATAGAGGAAGAAGAGATGAGTTAGTTTTAATAGCAGATGAAATATCTTTAGAGATGGACTTAATGGGGTTCTTCTTGAGCTTGATGTAAATCCCACTATTAGAAAGGTAGTCCACCATTTTGTGGATATAATCAGACTTATCAAGAATGACAACAACTCGACCTTTGTCATCTCTAAGGACAACAATGTTAGGGTTGTCTCTGAGGGACTTAAGGGAAAGAAACTCGACCTTGCTTAGGTTTTTCTTAGGAGTCTTAGCCTTCCTAAGAAAAACAACACAATCCTATCTAATAGTCTCCTTAACAGTGTCAGGAAGGTCTTTGATCCCATACTCAATGCTACAAATAATGTCATCAGTAGGAAGCTTACTAGGGGCAAGGGAAAAGTTGAGATCTTTATTAAGGAGACTAAAGATAGAGGGATCAAAGGTCTAGATTGAAAGATTGATCACATTCTTAAAACCTAACAAGGACCTATTATTATTATTATTATTACA
The DNA here is from genome assembly GCA_000404065.3 of Pinus taeda. Lineage (NCBI taxonomy): Eukaryota > Viridiplantae > Streptophyta > Pinopsida > Pinales > Pinaceae > Pinus > Pinus taeda. The sequence goes on from APFE030170963.1 coordinate 32,321, forward strand.
GTAATGATTTCTGCTAAGAAGGACAACTTTGAAGAACCTCGAGAGCAGACATAGCTGATGGTGCATGAGCCAAACCTTCAACAATGTTATCTTGTTGAGCAACTTGAGTGTTGGGATTGTAAGAGGAATTTCGTAGCACACCTCGAGAAGGTGGTCAAATGGCGGAATTAGGATTAGGTCACTCTATATGGAGAATGTTAGTGCCTTGATCTACCTCAGGCTGAAGGAAGGCAGGTCTAGGGTAACACCAAGCCACGGTTAACCTGGTAGCTAGCTCTACTAGGTCAGGATAGGGCTCTCTCCTTGTCAATCTCAATTAGGATATTGGCAATTAGGGCTTGAGATGACTGGATTTAATGTAGATTTTAGGCTAGGTATAGTAGCTCAGGGTTTCAGGTTTGTTTTTTAGGTTTTGGTTGCTGGATCGATTGGAGAAGGCAGATTGGGTCCGGGAAATCGACTTCAAGGATATAGTCATGTTCTATGGGGCAAGGTAGACAAAGGTTTATGTACTAGAAAAGGATTAATATGGTAGATTAAGACAGCTGAGGAGTTGAGGAGGGCATAAAGAAACTATGAATCCTCTTCAAATAGTTGAAAACATTGAAAACCAAATGCATTCCGAAGACAAAGCACAATAGTGTATTTTGTCCATTCACCTTGATTCATTTTACTGAGGAACATAAAACTACGTTCCCTAGTACAGTCGCCACTATGTTAGTGCCTTGATCTACCTGAAGCTAAAGGAAGGCAGGTCTAGGGTAACATCAAACAATGCTTAACCTGGTAGCTAGCCCTACCAGGTTGGGAGAGGGCTCTCTCCTTGTCAATCTCAATTAGGATATTGGTAATTAGGGCTTGAGATGACTGGATTTAATGTAGATTTTAGGCTAGGTATAGTAGCTCAGGGTTTCAGGTTTGATTTTTAGGTTTTGGTTGCTGGATCAATTGGAGAAGGCAGATTGGGTTCAGAAATTCGACTCAGGGATACAATCATGTTCTATGGGGTGAGGTAGACAAGGGTTTATGTACTAGAAAAGGATTAAGATGGTAGATTAAGACATCTAAGGAGTTGAGGAGGGCATAAAGAAAATATGAATCCTCTTCAAACAGTTGAAAACATTGAAAACCAAATGCATTCCCAAGACAAAGCACAACAGTGTATTTTGTCCATTCACCTTGATTCATTTAGTTTTAGAAGAGAAATATGGATTTGGATACATATAAAACATATGAAAATCTTATTACAAAGAAGAAACAATCCATAAACTCACTGTCACAAGAATCCCACAAAAATACCTGTGAAACTTGGTTTTATTCCTTGCCAAACTGCTGATACAAATGTTCAGTGAGTGCCACCACTTCTACCAAAGTCCAACCTTTACAAATGAATCAAAAAGTACAAGATATAGGCAAGGAAACTACTCAAGCTAGCTATCAGGGTCGAATCCATGAGAAAAGCGGTGGTTTCAACCATATCTAAACTAGGAACAAGAATATAGGCAGTGGAACAACTTGCCTCTAAAACCAAGGAAACCAATCCATTATAGCTCAAAACCACTTAGAATTTGATGTATATACCCTATGAAATGATCTTCAACCATATTACATCGAATTCATCATTTACTATGCTTATATTTACCAAGAAATGAGGAAAAAGTGATCTCCCAAGAAAACTAGGAAAAATTTGGAAAATCAGGCAACACTAGCAAAATTCATTTAATGCACAGCGCCAAGATTTTAATGCGCAGTGCATTTTCTAGGCCAGTTTTGGAAGGCTTACCGAAGTCCAAATCAGACATAGGATAGCTCATTGGAAAGCTTGTTGAGTCTAATTTTTGGAAAAACTTGAATTTATGAATTTGGAGTCCATTTTCCCCTTCAAAAATTGATTCTCCCAAGACTACTTCCTGTGTGGCAAAAAAGTTGCAAAGAGGGCACTTTTTGGGTGTTTTTTGCCCTTTTGGAGACCTAGAACTTGTCCAAAATTCCTTGCCATTTCTGAGCTTGCATATTTTTCCATGCTGATTCCAAAAAATGTAAACCATTTTGCAAGAAGATGTCCCCAACAAAAGCACAACGACACCGAAAAACCCTGTTTTTCACATTAAAAATTTCACAATTGACAAAAATTTCTCCAAATTTCTTGAAATTTGGCATGATTGACCCTTGTTAAGTGCTTTGATGAGCCAATAATGCTTTAGCCAAGATCGTGAGTTTATATTGCTCTTTTTTGCTCCTCAAAGCTCTTTTTAGCTTGGCTTTTAGCCTCTTTACCATTGTTTTGCAAATCTTGTTCCGGGATAGGTAGTGATAGGCCATATGGCGCAGCATTTTATTCTCTTTGTTGGCTTTCTCAAGCATCTTCTCAAGGTTAATGTTCACCCTCTCCAACCATGATTCTCGGTCATCCACAATTTCTTGCTCAAGGGAGGTCATCTTGATCTTTCTCTTCTTTTCCTTTTTCTTATTTTCCGTAATCATTTGCAGCTCCATAATAGGTTTCTTATCTATCAGATGCTTGTTTTCCTACTCAAGAAAGTTGATGATCCATTTGGCCCTCTCAAGGTTAAGTGATAAGGCTTGTAATTCAACCTCATTCTCTTTGATAATTATGTTCTTGAGTCTTGAGCTTTGAGAGCCCAAATTAGTGACATCCTCCTCAATCAAAATAAAATCTTTTTCTTGTCCTTTAGGAAGGACCTCCTCATGCATCTTTTGTTTCCCTTTGTCTCTGCTCTTTGACTGCTGGCCAACCTGTATAGCTGGAGAAGAAGGGAAAGCCCCTTTCACCCCCTGTGAAGATAACATTTGCCTGTGGTCTGGTGAAGAAAAAGAGACCCCTTCCACCCCTGGTGGAGATAGTACTCGCTTGGCAGCAGCAAAAAGCCTCCTTTTGCCTCTCTCATAGGTGACAAACATTGGCAAACTTGTAGTTTCGGTCTCATGAACATCTGGCTTTCCTAATGGCCCTCCTTCCTCCTGAGGCACTGATGGAATCACCTGAGGGCCTTTAAAAATCTCATGGGCAATAAAGGTATCCCATGGTATATTTAGTAAGCTTAGCTTATGCAGGACAACAAATTTAATCAGTGAGAAGTGGTAAATGTTGTTGAGTTGTTGAGGAAAAGGTTTCCTTTGCACATAGTGTGCCATCTTCTCAATATTCCTGCATATAAAGTAAGGGAGGTTCATCATCCTTCTCTTGTGAAATGCATCAAAAACCTGATATGATATGTGTATAGGTAGGAAAACCTTCCTTCACAGATGAAATACTTGATGATGAGCTTCATGAGAGGAGCATAAATGTTCTTCAAGTATTTGAAAGGAAAAACCCTGCTGATTTTCCTGTGATATCTAGCCTTAATGTAAGGCTCATAATGTTCTCTGCCCACATACTGCCCCTTATTCCACTGTTCACCTACATTAGGGATGCCTGTTGCTGCTGAAATAGTGGTAGGTGTCAAGGTGAAAGAGAGACCAGCAAGGTTCACTTGCCCAATGTGGAGATGGATAACAAACAACCTAGCAAGCTCATGATGAAATTTCACCCTCTACCATTTCACAAAACTGATAACAAGACTGGTGTTTAAAGCTAGCTACAACAAGAGGGAAAACAAGAAATTCTGTAAGAGTGGTGGGCTCCTCCCAGATGATCTTTCCCCCTTTGTGTGGCTTTCTTGGCACATGAACTTCTCTGGAAGGATCACTGAGAGTTTCCTCTTCCCTCTCATAATCTGAATATGTCTCCATGCTTTTGGTAATATGATGGGTGATGAAATTTGAAGTGAAAGTAGATGAGTATGAAGAGATTTTGAAATATGAAGTAAGTAGTGTGTATGAGGAAATGAATGCTTGGGGAATAGGAATTTGGGTTTCTTTTGGGAAATGAGGGGAGTGAATGGTGTTATGAATTTTAAATAAGGGTTTTTTAATGAAGTGGATGTAGTGAAGGTGTAGGATGTGGGAGTTAGGGTTTGGAAATAGGGTGTAGGGCTAGGGTTTGGTAAATGAGGGTGGGGTTTGGGGAGTGAATTTTGATGATTTAGGGAGAGGGAATGGGATTTGACAAACTCAATATGAATGGAGTGAGAAAAAAGAGCAAATGACCTTTGACAACTTTGCAAGAGATGATTTAGCAAATTATTTAGGGTTTGTGTTCACCATTTAGCTAGGGTTTGCTCTAAAGGAAGCCAACCACACTGAAGCAACCAAGGATAACTATTCTTAGCATGGAGAGGTGATATACTTACTTGGAAAAGGCATCAATTGTTTTCCTAGGAAGTTTGGAAGTGATTTGAAGCAATTCTGGCATCTCTAACAAGTGCGCAACGCTAAGGAACATGTGCGCAGTGCACTTTTAATGCGTAGCACCAGGCCAAAATTCAACTATAAACATGCAATAGGTGCACAGTGCCATTTTAATGCACAGCGCCAGCAAGATGTCTTGACTTGTTCCCCTGTTTTGCCTTCTTTACTCAAAATCGCGATTTTCTCCCTTTGGCTCTTTCAATTTCAACAATGAAGACATAAAACACATGAATTAGCTTTTATATCTCTTCTCATTTAATTTTTCACTAACTAAGACCCACATTTCTAATGTTTTGCTAGCTTTTTCAAAATTCTCTGTTTCACTTACATTCTGACTTTTGCCTTTTTTTTGCAGGTGGACTTATACATTAACTTTTTGTAATAGCAGGAGTTGACTTTGTCACTAGGTCACCAAGAACAACTATTGAATAATTATTTCATATAAAAACAATTAAATTACATGAAATTTTTACAATAATGAAAAAACTCTGTTTTCACCTCAAAACAGAGTTTTGAGGTAAAAAAGATTTATTGGGCATAACAGAAGTAAATTTATGATTTTACCAACCTTTTTATCTTTCTCATGTGCCTGCTGACCTTTTTATTCAATTAGGATGACCATGATGACAAACCCTAAGACCTAGTGAAAGTAAACCCTAAAACTAGTTTTTTATAAATGAAATGAAATATGATGACTGAGAATTTCTAAAAACATGTGTAAACAGGTCAGCAGGTGAATATCATGAGGCAAATTAACATGAAACCACTACCATCAGTTGATCCATGACCTAATGGAATGCAACTGATCGGATGAGACACCTAATATGTGTGCAAAAGAGCAATTTGATCACTGATGGAAGTGTGAAGACACTGACACTAACATAGAGGAAAAGAACTAGACGAGGTAGAAGAAGCAGGGGTACCTTCTTTCTCTTTCCCTACGGTCGGGGTAGGAGTTTTATAATCTTTTGACATGGTAGCCACGTTAATCGGTATACTCATCATGAAAACTTATGAACCTATGGAAGCGGATGACTGAGGATGGTCTACTATTTTGGTCTGCTGGGACGAAAAGGCCTCTTTTAGGACAGTTGGGGTCCCTTTGAGAAAACGACTAACTTCAGATTTTCTGGGACAATCCTTAGTATAGTGATCCTCCTCATAGATGAGGCATGGATATTTGGGATTTTGTTGGGAAGAATCACCAACAGATGACTTAGGAGGACCCTGTTTCGGGGCATCGGCTTTACCCTTGCCTTTGCCTTTCTTCTTACCTTTGGAGGATTTTGCTGCTGCAGTATACTAGACAACGTGAACCTTTGAGGTTTTACCGAGGCCAGATGAATTGTGAGAGGAATCATTGGGAGCATTGTTGGAGACCGACTTCGGTTTGAAAGATTATTTTGCTGGGGTTTGAGTCACTGAACCAATTACTCCATCAACATGAGGTGTAGTTGGAGACTTGGATGTTGTCAGATCAGATGATGGTCTGGGCGCATCGGGTAACACATCATTTAACGTGTCAGATTGTGAATAGACGAGGTCTAGATAGTGGGCATGTGTGATGCCTTGTTCCTCAGTGACACATCCACCCATAGAAATGTCCTCAACAATTTTGTTGACAAATGATTTGTTGAACCACTAGGTTAACAACTGATCAGTAATATCAAACTTAATCAGGTGGTGCCTACGTCTCCATTCATGGATGTGATTGGAGATGTGGGTTTCAGTGTCTTGCTTGAGCAACGTTAGCAGATGGGCATCGGTTTCATAGCAAACCAACAACTGGAAATGTGTGAGAAAGGCCATGGCGAGAGTGTTAAAGTCATGATAGGTGTTTTGAGGTAACTTGATATACCACTTGGTTGCAGCACCTGTAAGAGTTTATTGGAAAAGCCAAAGACGAATGGAATCATCAACATAGGAATTCGAGGAGCACCAGAGGTGATATGTCATCACGTGGGCTTGTGGATCCTCTTTTTATTTTCCTTCAAACTTCGGAGAATCGCTTGGGATATTGGATGGAACTGGAGGTCAGTATGGAAAATGAAGAATTTGGTCATTCGTGAGTCTAGACACATCTGGCAATTCCGGTGTAGCCAAGAATGACAATTGGGTATTGAAAGGCATTTGAGGTCGATAAGGGGGCCCAACTGGTGGGGCCCATCCCTATTGGTAAGGATTTTGTCCCCATAGTAGAGGATTTTTTCCATATGGCATTTGATTTTTCCCCCACTATAAGTTACCTTGCTCGTAGGGAGGATTCTGACCTTGAAAGCCTTGAAACTATTCGGCCATAGGCTGTTGATAAGCAACATATGGGTCAAAACGTTGTTGATCCTGCTGGCCTTGGACATATGGATTTTGCACCTGATGTCCCTAAGCATAAGGGTTTTGGACCTGCTGCCCCTGGACGAAAGGGTTTTGGATTTTCTACCCTTGGATGTAAGGATTTTGCACTTGCTGCCCTTGGACATAAGGATTTTGGACCTGCTGTCCTTGGACAAAAGGAGCCTGAACTTGTTGCCCTTAGACATAAGGATTTTGTGCCTACTGCTGCAGGACTTGACTTTGACCTTTCCCTTGCAAAGGTTGACCCTTGTTGATATGAGTATAAGGGTTGTTGCTGCTCGAGTTGATCTTGTTGCTGCAAGGGCTAACATTGCGGCTGTAAAGGATGTCCTTGCACCTGTAGAGGTGACCTTGTAAAGGAATAGGATGAGATGATTGCGACACATACTACACTTACGGTTGCATGGTTTGCTGCAATGGTTGCGAGGGTTTTCCCTGCGGTTGTTGTAGTTGTCCTTGCTGCAACATCATCTGGCCTTGTTTTTGCATGGATGGCCCTTGTTGCAACGAAGGTTTCCTTTGCAGCTACAGAAGCTGTCCTTGTTGCTTCAAAGGTACTGGAATAGTTCCCGAAATGACACCTTGAAAGTTCCCAAACTGTATCTGGCCATAACCACCAAGCATGGCGGACGAACGAGGCTAGACATAAGGTCCAGTCTGAGAGATGCAGGGCATATTAACCATCACTTGTGAACCATATGGAACATAAGGAGTCTGGTACTAAAATTGAACCATATTAGGTTACTGTTGTTGGATATTACTTGACCCAGATAGACCAATAAGATTCAAATGTTGGTACTAGACATTACTTGATCCAGCAGGACCAATAGGGTTTAGATGGCATCCAAAGAGGGTTGGTCCATTCCAACCATGTGAGCTTGTGAGCCACACACATTGGTTGTACTAGAAAACATAGAAACATTCAGACTTTTTCCCCCAGGTAGAGGTACAACCTATCCACTCACCGGAGGGATCGAAGAACTGATAGAGACATGACTCGAGACCATCGGTTGAACCAAACGAGTTACTTGGACCAACGAAGCAAGAGGATTCAGAATGGTGGGTTGCACCGGGATTGAAGTAACTGCAGAATGCACCATCAGATGGGAGGTCGGGTTTTGAATGAACGGACCTGAGGTAGGCATAGTGCCAGATGCCCAAATAGGATTGTGATATAGTGATGACGCAGTGGGTGTGCCTGAAACCAACTGAGCTAAAGTCATGTAATTATGCGGTAACTCAGGATGAACATTGGCCAGAATGCTTCCCATGTAAGGAAAACATTCAGGAGGGAAAGGATATTCCTACTCCTCAACTATGCATGGAGTGGAAACCTTCGAGTGACCCGGAGAGGAGATTGGAATCTCGCCTTCTGATTTCATGGGTGAAAATAGGTGACGACAGACTACTGAATATGTTCGAGTAGATAATTCCAAAGGAATACCTGGCTAATCATATGGACTCTATGAACGCTATGGTGAGATCACGATAGGATCAAACAAAGGATTTAGAGGATAATCAACCAGTCCAAGCTGACCTTCAGAAGTGGGGGACCCTTAGGAGTCTGGATAGGATTATTTGGAGATTTCGGGCCAATGTTAGAAAGTGACCCTGTATTTGAAGGAGGGGGAGGATGAGATGACAATGGTTGAATGCTCAGAGAAATTCCAAGCTCCACACCTTGGTCCTCAAGTAACTGTGGCAATTCAGGAAAAGGCTCCTCAGACAATCTTTCAGAGAGAGGAGAGGAAGAGGAACTAGGCCAACCGACTGGTTCAACCATGATGATTTTGTATCAATTAACCAAAAGAGAGAGATTGATTCCAAGGCTTTGAAATGTAATTAAAGGTAAACTCACGATGTGGTCTAGAAAAAGATTAACAGGAATGCTATATGATCATGGGCAACAATTTTTTAAGACACGAAAACAAACTGGTGCTATTTCATGTTTTAAGAGTCGAGAAAGAAGCAAAGGTGACTCTATCACTTTTGGTTTGAAACGAGCTTGAAAGGACAAGCGCTTGGGTGATATTTTATATTTGAGTCAAAAATATCAAAATGACTACTCAAGATAATCTAAGCAAAAAGGATTACCAGGTAATCGTGAACTACAGAATACCTCCCGGCGAATCGAGAAGTACGGGCAGGCAATCTCCCCGAATGTTGTGCTCAGTGTATCATGTTTACAAGGTAGCAAACTCATATTCCTATGGATAAAGGATTACAACTTATTGGGGTCTCCATTTATATACACGACGGTATGGGGAGCACAAGTCAATACTAGCGCTATCTAGTATCGAAGCGAACTGGTGGGCTCCACTATTACAGCAATGATGCTGCAACTCCTGGGACTCCCTTCTTTACTTTTATCAACCTGGTAGTTCGTAGCAAACTTGGAAGTGATGGTGCTATATGCACAAGTACTAGCTCTTACTGCAGGCTGTCACTTGATCAGCTGGCACAAGTTCGCTAGGAGCTAAAGCCAAATTCTATGAGTTCTTAGAAGAAGCTTTTAATTGTGATGGATGAAAGCTAAATCAAAAGAGGCTAGTCTACTTGTAGAAAGATGCTAAAAGCTGAAAGGAAATGCAAACCCTAGCAAACCCTAGTTTTATCGACTAACCCTACTGGTGCAAGAAAAGAGATGAAAGCTGTGGAAATGGATGCCATTGACTCTTGGAAAGGTAAAATGCATGTGATTGAGCTACTTCTGAAGGAAAATATGGAAAAAACATCTTTTTGTATTTTTGAGTAATTTTGCAGAATTATTATGCATGTGCTTTAACTAATTTTGACTATGCAGAGGTTGATTGGTGAAAGGAAATGGAGTGGGTGCTTGCAGGAGGTTGGGAAGGTGAGAAGAGGGCATAAGGGGTTCCTAGCACCCTTCTAGAGAATTTCATAGTGATCAAATCTTGAAAAACTGCTCACGTGAAGTTCTACAGGAAGTTTGCAGGGGTTCTACAGGAAGTTCTATAGGAACGGACAAAAGAGGATTTTAGAGGGTTGATGGAGGAAAAACAGTGGGAAAGTGGAAATGAAGGATGGATAAGGATGTGAAGGGATCTAGGACCTAGCAAATGAAGCTAAGGAGTGATGAAGGTGGTTGGATTTGTTCAAGGATGGAGGGAGTAATGTTGCACATAAATGTAGAAATTAGGGAAAATTGGGAATGTGTGGCAAATGAAGGGAAGAAATCTTGAGTTAGGGGCTGGAACAGGTTGTATGATGGAGGAAGGGTAGGTAAGAATGTGTTATAGGTGCTCTGCACATGATTTTCCAAAACTGATCGAACAAAGACTAGAAAAATAGAGATCTATCTATCTTGAACTAATCTGAACTAAAAACAAAGAAACATGATGAAAAGAAGTTCATAGATAGGAAATCATGCAAGATAGCTATGGAAACTAAGCAAGAACAGATCTAAACATGCAAACACAACTAATATCAACTTTTCCAACTTAAAATCTAACACTAGCAATTGCATTGGAAGGCAAAAACAGTGTTTTTGTGGCAACAAGTATGCCTTGGTCTCAGCTCATGGTCCCAAGGAGGGAGAGATGAGATCAAGCACTACTTGATGGCCTTTTTGTAGATCTTTTATGTTACCAAACTATCAAATCAACCTGAAGCATGAAAAACTATCTTAATCATAAAAAACAACCTAAGTAACAAAGCAAGATCTTAACCTAAATAATAGAAATTATTCTATGAATGCAAGAAAACACATAAAAGTACACAAAGGAGGTACTGGCACTTGGGTTGGGCCCAACCCCAAGAGCTACAGCCTCCTAAGAAATCTCAAAGCTAGTGCAAAGCGAAATTCATCTCCATTACTCAAAAAATAATAGTCATGTCACAAAAGTTTTTACAGCAAGAGCTCAAAAATGAGTTGAAATGCAGAGCTGCACTAAGGTGCGAAAAACAACTGTTCAATGGCTAAACTACCAAGGCTTGAAGCCTTCCTACTTATGCAACATGAGGACTCCCAACAATCCTCCTTAACTTTAGGAGCTTGGCTATTCAAAACTGCAGTTAATCAGCCACTTCACAAAACCTGCTCGGTAGCCCCTTGAAATCATCTTTGGTGGGTGGTTGAACTCCGAGCTGATGGTGGAGAACTCGAGGAAGGGGTCATTTAGTGCAAGAGACACCCCTCCTACAAGTCCTTAGCCTTGTTCCTTCATATTTGGCTGTCAACTTTCTCATAAATGCCTGACCTTGGTCCAAAAGATGTCCAAAAATCTGCAATAAGCACGTATTAGACTTTGTGGTCAAATGACTATTCTCATTCATTCAATTAACATAAATATATTCAAAATCATGCATAAAACTATGAATAATGGTGGATTAATCGAGAATAATAGGAAAAATGAGCCCATAAAGCTACCCATTTTTGGGGCTCATCATCACCCCCGTACTGAATGTGTTGCTCATCCTTTGAGCAACTAATCCATTTCATCATCTTTGATTGCTTTGACTACCTCTCTGACATCCCAGGCTTCTGAGGTGATGTCCTCTTCTTGGTCATGAAGCCCTGGCTTTCTCTCTACTTCCTCCCATTTCCTGTGTTCTTCTTCTTCTTTGACCCCTTCCAGCAGTCCTAAAAGTAATGGAGGACTAAACTTTAGGCCAATCCAGTTGGCCTTTAGATTTTTCATTGACTATTTATAAAGTGGCACTCTTGCCAAAGCCTCCCTCATCCTTGTTGGGGAGTGGTACTCTCTTATTTTGAGACTGTGGGACAATGTGCTCCATCTCCTTGTGCAAGCATGAATGCAGTTATCACCAAACAGTCTTTCCATGTCTTCAAAGTGAGCAATGGCCTGAGCTTGCCTTTCAACGTATTCTGGGAGAACCTGAGGGTTTTTGGCAAGGTGTTGATGGACATATACTAAAGCTGAGGAATCTTCTGGTTCTACCCTGATCATGAGTGGCTCACTTAGCTCCCTGTCCATAACTTTCCGAATTTCTACTGCCCTCTTTTCCTCATGGCTTAACCAAGAAGCCATGGCCATGAGTTGCACATCTCCCAATGCAGCATCAGGGTCCCATAGATTCATGTTTGGAAGTGCCAAGTTGTGTAAATAGAATTCTGCTAACTTGGCCTTATCTTTAGCTGAGCTACTGTCACACAAATACATAAATTGATTGTAATTCTGGAATGGAATGGTGCCCCTTTGGGCCAGTGTGTTAATTTGAAATTGCAACCATTGATCTTTAAGATATAATGCATAGGACTTAGCAGGTTTCCTACATTGTAAGGCTTCTACTGCCCAGCTGGCCATGCAGGCCATTTGGGCTTCTTTTTCTTGCACCTGTTGTTTTAAACCCTGTATTTCTTCTGTTGCCTGAGACTCTTTTTCCTACAGCAGTTTTGTCAGCATCTCAACATCAGCTTGCAGCTTTTCCTCTCTTTTCTGTTCCTCGGTTGTTTCCTTGTCTGCTGGAGGTCCTTCTTACTACTGCTGCCCTCCCAAAATGGACGGCCTATCTTCCTTATGACCTCCCTATAGCTACAACTACTTTTTCAGCAGCTCATTCTCCTCCTATAATTTGGCTCTTTGACCACTTTCTATGTGCCTCACCATGGCCAACTCTTTTCTTGATTCTTTTAGCTATTCTTCCAGGTGGCCTATGTCTGCAACACCCATGGATTTGGCAATTCTCATCAAAGTGTGAGTCCTAACCCGTTCTTATTCTAATGCAAAGAAAAGTGGTACAACAAACTTCTGTGGGATGATCTTCCCACTTTCTAACAAGTTGTAATATGAGCCCAAGCTAGGCTGAGGGCTTGGTTCCAGTATCTCCTCGGTCTTATCTTCTCCTTGTAATTGTTTGGCTGCCTTCTCCAATTTCTCAGTCCGTTTTAACTTGGCTAGAGTTTCCTGTAGAGATGTCTCAGCTTCCTATAGAGCTGCCTTTGAGTCCATCATCCTAATTTTCTCTCTCCAGGTGGAGGTTTTTGGGCTTCCTCTTTCATAGGTGATAGATGTCTTGGAAGGAGACTCTTCTTTCTGTTTAGTGGTTGTGTCCTCAATGGCAATTGGTTCCTTTGATTGTGGCTAGGGTTTGCCCACTTTGAGCCTTGTGCTTCTCCTAGCTTTAAAGTACATGGAGGTTTTCCTCTTTCTTTTTCCTTTCTGTTTTGTAGGTGTGCTTAATGTAGCAGGCACAACTGCTGCCTCCCTTGCTAACGTCTCGGGGGATTTCTCTTGCTGCTATTCTTTTCCTTCACTTCCTGTAGAGATCTCTGTGTCCACTGTTTCTGTCTATGTTACTGATACCTCAGGGTGTACCTTTCCCTTCTCTTGCTGGGTGCCTGCTTTGGCTGTGGCAGCCTTCTTTTGGGCTTTCTTCATCTTTTCCTTTCCAATCTGTGTGCTCTTTTGCTTCGCTATTTTTGTTGTTGTTTATTTCTCTGTTTTAGGCTCAGCAGTCTTGCCAAATTCTTCTATTTCTTTCTATTCTTCCTCTATTTTTCCCTCTGCTTGAATGTCCTGTGCTCCCTCATCATTGTTCTTCTCAATTTCTTTAGTTTTCTCCCCCTCCTCACTACTAGATGGTGTGATTTTCTCAGCCAAAGTTCTAATGTTATCATCCCTGGACATATTTTTGAAGGTTTCCAAAGATATGGGGATAGTATAGGTGTGTAAAGCATCTTCCACCAACAGTTTGATGAGCCCATGATGGGCCAACTGATCTGGGATCCCTTCATTTAGCTTTGTACCACATTCAATTAAGGACTGAAGAAGGAAATATGGGATGCTCAGTTTCTTGGCTGGAGGCAAGTCCATCCCATACCTTAATTCATGTAGCAACCTGAAATGGTATCCATAAATGATGCTAAACCTCCCTTCACATGTGATATACTTCATTATTTGATAACTAACTTCGCTCCAGAGAGGAGGCAAGCTTGTCCTTCTAACCCTGTTTTTGTCTTCTTCAGGATGCTCCTCAGGTAGAAAAAAAGTTTTCTTAGCAACTTGGCCCAATGATCTCTCCTCTTTGCTCTAAGGGATCCCCAATGGTAGACTAGTAATTCTACTGATGAGATCTAGTGTAAGTTCTAGGGTCAAACCCCTAAAACTAACTGTGGCATGTGTCTTCGAATGTGGTCTCAGGGACATAAAAAACTCTTTAGTTATCTCTTCATCATAACCCTGAATTCTGTCAAAGAAGGATATCCAATTTGCCCGGGTGAAAACGTCCACCACCTCAGGGTGCTCGCGCAACGTGCTAGAGTGTGAGGGTTCTTTCCTTATGAATCCTCCTGGCATGGTGTTGAATTCTCTTTTTATGTTTCAACCAGAAAAGAAAATGCTCAGGTGGAAAAATAGTCAATCACTGAAACAGAGGATAGTTGAATTCGGTTTCTTCTGAACCCAAGAAGGAATATCTTGGGTGCTTCTTTGCAATATCAAATGGCAATAATTCTCCTGTTTTAAACTGCTACCACCCTGAATTTGACTTCGTGGTTTTGAAAAGAAAGAATTTTTTTAACAGCACAGAGGATAAGGACACAGGTTGTTTTCTCAGCCCATAGATAAATATGCATAGTCATTTTTTTACACACACACACATAGGCTGGCCTTTATTGTTGCATGTATCTTCCTTACAGGAGAATTTAAAAAATGATGAGGAGATTTTGGATGCAGAGAAAAAACTGGGTAAACTCAGTGAAATATGCAAGCAGACTTTCACTTTTTTTCTCAATGCACAGGCAGACTCTTACTCTCGTTTTTCAATCTAATGCCGTGTTCAATTCACCACCTTTCACAAACAAATCATGCACAGAGAAGTTTTCCCAAGCCTACCTCATTTTGAGCTTGAAATTCAACGAAAATTCTAGGTTTTCTTTCTACAGAGCTGTTTTCTACCTTTCTTGTAGAACCCTTCCTGTAGAAATCTCTCGGCTCCTGTAGAATGAAATTGTGCTTTCGGTAGAGCCCGATAGGCAGGAGATTTTCAAAAATAGGCAAAAAACTGGTGGAGAATGACTGGTTAACTGCTCTGAAAGCAGTGGATGCCTACTCCAGTCGAGACATCATGAGTGCAGAATGAACAGAGGGTGGTTCATGTTTCAACTGAGTGGTGTTTTATCTGCAGGCATGATTCATGGTGAGGGGATGAGGTGGCCAGACCGGACCATTGATTCGACGTCATAGCCATAAAGTTTCTGCATGCCGTCTAACCCCCATCACCTCCCTTCTCCCATTAACCGCTGCCACCACTACCAGTCCCGACGATTTCTTTCTGAATGGACACTCCACATGTGTTGGCTGCACATCTAATCGACAGTTTTGAATGTAATGGGGCTTGTTTGGATTCCACGAGGATGTGTAACTAGTTGAGGGTGTCCAGTTGACTGGTCACCAATTTCACTCAATCTGAACCATTCCCATAGTCACGCAACCTTGAAATATGATTTACGCAATTGAAGAATGAGTTTAGGCACTTACCTGCGTAGTCAAGGCCGTGTTATGCAGATTTCGGATGTTGGAACCCATTTCTTCGTCTGCTGTTGCTACATGTGCACTGCGTGCTTGGCTTTGGGTTGTTGATGATGTTCACACATTCAAGTAGAGCTCCATGCATGTTTCTTATGCCATACTTCGCTGTCCCTGTCTCTGGAGCATGTCTTTCAGAGGGATTAGCTACTACAGGAATCTTGTAGGATGTCCTGTAGCTAATTCTCCTCCTGGAATACAAGCTAGAATGAGCAGGGTTACCATTGCTAATGAGGGTCTCAGCTAATAAGGAGTCTAGATGGAGGGTATCGAGTATGGTGAGTGAACTGCTGCTTAGATTTGTCATTAAAACTTTTTGCTGGCAGCATGAAGGAAACACGATTTCTGTGTGTGACTGTGCAGGGACATAAAAATGAGTGCAATGGAGGTGTACAGAGATGGAAAAAGGTGACATATGGTGATGGATGGAAGCAAGGAGGTTTACAGGCCTCACAGATAGATTCCCAACCTTTTGGTCCTCTTTTGAGATCGATTTTTGCTTGTCTGTAGGTTGTACAGGATCTTCCTGTTGAAGATACATAACTTCCTGTAGAAGGTGAAATCTTAGCCTGAATGAGGCCAAATCTTAGGAAAGGGTAATGGTCATGGAGGAATGGATTGCGAGGGATGCTTGTAGCCTGGTGCTAACCTCTGTCGTTGTCTTGTGCGATCCTCCCAAAACCTGTAATGACCTTCCTGCAACCTACAATTTATTCAACATAAATTAGGTTTATTTATTTATTTATTTTTTTTCTCTGAGACAGCTCGGGCGCCTCCAGGAGGTTTTCACCCTCACTGTCTGCCTTGGGTGCCTCTAAGAGGTTTTCACCCAAGGATCTTTTATTCCTTTTTCTCTTTTTCTGTTTTTTTTTTTTTTTGTGTTCAAGGTGTGGGTGGAGTGGAGACAGGGGCCTTCTCCACTATGAGCACTAATTTACCCAAAGTTTTAATAAAATCCTGCTTAGAAAGGGGCTTCCTGTAGATTTTTAATTGATGCCCATTGACGAGCATGGGGATGGCTTCTTCATCAATGGTCCTAATAAGGATTGAACCATTGTCGTTGCATTTCTCCACTGTATATGGTCCTAGCCATCTAGTCCTCAGCTTTCCCTTGAAATCCTTGTATCTTGAATCATATAATAGCGTCCAATATCCTGGTTGAAAGCTTTTCTTTAAGATGCCGGTCATGCCATATCTTTCTTTGAAGTTGGACTACCTCTGAGTGGAGAAGGGCCTGCATTCTCTATTCATCTAATTCATTCAGCTGCAGTAATCTTTCCTGTTGTGCATGGCTGAGATCTAGGTCTAGCTGAGCTGCCAACCTCAATGTGTTATATTCAAATTCTATGGACAGCAAAGCCTTCTTCCCATAGACTAGCTCATAGGGTGTGAAACTTGTTGTAGTTTTCCAAGTAGTGTTATAGGCCTAGGTGGCCTCAGCCAAGCGACCTGCCCAATATTTTCTGCTGTTGCTCACCACTTTAGTCAAAATCTCTTCCAAAGCTCTATTAGTGACTTCCACCTATCCATTTTCTTACGGATGATAAGGCGTGGAAGTTCTGTGCTTAATCTTGTGATGAATGAGCATGTCTTCAATAAGGTTAGAGGTAAATTGACTTCCTTGATCGGTGACTAGTTCTCTTGGGTAGCCAAATTTGTAGAAGATATTTTCCTTCAAAAAATCAGCTACTTTTTCTTCTGTTGCTGCCTTGATTGCCTTTGTTTCTGCCCACTTTGTCAGGTAGTCTGTGCACACAATGATGTAATACTTTTGTTTTGAAGGAGGGTTGATAGGACCCAAAAAGTCCATGCCCCACTTCTCAAATGGCTCGAAAGTGACTTTAGGTTGTAGGGGCATCTCATCCCTTGGAGTCGATTTCCCCATCTTTTGACTTCGGTCACATTGGTTGATGTATCTCCTGACATCTTGATGAAGAGTGGGCCAATAGTAGCCTGCCTATAGAATTTTGAAGGCAATTATTTTTGTTGCAAAGTGGCCTCCACAGGGCCCATCATGACAGGTTAGGAGGGTGTCAAAAACTTCCTCGTCCTTGACACAATGCCTCAAAATCTGATCTGGGCCAAGTTTAAACAGGTTGCCCCCAGTCCAAGTGAATGGGGCGCTTTTCCTCACGATCTTGCTTTTCTCTCTTGAGGATAGGTGTGGCGGGAACTATGCTGAAACCAAGTAATTTTCTATATCAACAAACCATGGAGAGAGTACTGAAATAGCAAACATGTGTTCATCTGGCATTTGATCATCCACCATCCTTTCTTCACCTGTAGGCAAATCTAGTCTAGACAGAAAATCAGCAACAACATTTTCCTTACATGGCTTATCAACAATGGTCAAATCAAATTGCTACAATAAAAGTAACCATCTAATGATACGAGCATTTACATCAGGTTTATTCATCAAATACCTAATTGCAACATGATCGGTGTGTACGAATGTTTGATAACCAGTGATGTAGTGTCTGAACTTGTTTAGGGAATGGACTATAGCTAGGAGCTCTTTCTCGGTTACAGTATAGTTTAACTCTGCCTTGGACAGGTTTTTACTGACAAAATATATGGCATATGGTAGTTTCTCTTCAACTTGTCCTAAGGCTGCTCCTATGGCTTTGTTCGAGGCATCTGTGTGAATGTGGAAAGGTAGGGCCCAGTTTGGACCTCTCAAGATTGGGGCAGTTGCCAGTTTACCTTTCAATGCATTTAGAGCCTCTTGACAGTTGTCAGTCCATATAAACTCAACATCTTTCCCCAAAAGAATGAACAATGGAGAGGCTAGCTTACTGAAATATTTAATGAATATTCTATAATATCCTACTAAGCCTAGAAAACTTTGAATATCTCTTACCTTTTGAGGAGGTGGAACCCTTTGGATGATAGCAATCTTGTTGGGATCCACCTATAATCCTTGCTGAGAAATTGTATGACCTAGCACGGTCCCTTCAATCATTAGGAATTCACATTTTTCAGGACTGAGGGACAGGTTCATTTCAATACACTTGGTTAAAACTTTTGCCAGGTTAGTCAATGCTTCTTGGAAGTTTGACCTATAAGGAGTAAGGTCATCCATATAGATTTGCACTGAATCATGAACCAACTTAGCAAATATGCTCAGTACTGCTCTTTGGAAAATGGCAGGGGCATTGAATAACCCAAAGGGAAGGACTCGGTAGGCAAAGGTATCCCATGGACAAGTGAAAGTGGTCTTATCTTGGTCTTCCGGGTTGATTTGGATCTGATTATACCTGCTAAACCCATCTAGGAAGGAAAAGAACTTCTTCCTTGCCAAGCAATCTAACACTTGATCTATGAAAGGCAAAGGGAAATGGTCCTTCTTGGTAGCTTTGTTAAGTTTTGGATAATCTACATAGATTCTCCACTTCCTATTTTTCTTGGGCACAAGCACCAAAGGAGAAACCCACTCACTGTCAAAGATGGTGTAGATGAATCCTGCATCTAGCAACTTTTGCAGTTCTTTTTTGACAATGTCCTTAAGGGCTGGATTCATTCTCCTCTGAGGCTGCCTGACTGGTTTACAATCCTTTTTAATGTAAATGTGATGGGTATAGACTAAAGGGTGGACTCCTTTCATCTCCTTATAGCTCGAAGAAAAAGCATCCAAATGGCTATTCAATAAACTATATAGCTCTTTCTCCTGAGAGGGGGATAGGGATGAGTTGATCTTCAAGGTTCTTTTAGGGCCAAATTCCACATTCTTAACTCGGGGAGAGGTTGGATCAGCCACAAAGAGATCCAGTAAAGCACTGGCTTGGGTCTCTTCTACCAACTCTTCTAATGGTAGTGCACTGGGAGGTGGATTTTGAATCAAATTCTTGATAAGGTCATCCTCAGTTTGAGGGCCTACCCTGCTGGCTTCCATTGTGCACAATGGTGCAGAGTAGACTTCATCCTCATCTTCCTCCTCCAACCAGAGAGGTAAGTCATGTTCTAGCAGAGGTTGGGTAGGTGGATATAGGACAAGCTGTTTGGACATAGGTCCATTCTTAATGGTCATGCCCCTAGCTCGACAACTGATGTAAGCATTTGTAGTAGCTAACCAAGGTCTTCCCAAAATAAGGGGGTATCCAGTGAGTTTTGCCTTTCGCTAAAGGAGAAAGAAGTCTGAAGACCATGAAATTTTCCACAATCCCCTCGGGGGTCATGGTGGAGCAGTCTGCTAGCTGCAGTATTGTTGAGGTCTTTCCTAGGGAACTCTGAAGGTTGAGTTTGAGCATAGTGTCCCTAGTCATCACATTAATGGCAGCCCCTAGATCAATTAGGGTGTGGGGGATTATGGTGCCATTGATGTGTACATCGACTACAGGACTCCTAGGGTCCAAATATTTTGGACAGATTACTTGTACCAACATCAGGTCGGACAGTTGTCCTATGACATTGATAGTTGGGGCATCTCTCTTGCGCCTGCCTGGGTGCCTGAAACACTTCTCTTTGATCAATGTTTTGTAGATTGGTACATCTTTTATGGCTTGGAGAAGTGGTATTTTTACACATAACTGTTTAGGTTCTCCCAGAAGTTCAGTCTCTGCTGGGTTTGGTTACATGGTTCTAGTTAGTCTCTCAGGAAAGGGTGGAATGGCTTTGGGTTCACTTTCCTATTTCTCTTCCTCATCCTCCTTAGGAGGAGGTTGGCTATCTGGGAGGACCTTCCCAGATCATAGGTTGATCTCCTGAATCTCCACAGCATAGGTAGGGCATGTTGTCTCTCCAGTATATACCTGCTAGGCCTGTCTGTTATTAGGGTTCGGGTTCAGTTGAGCAAGCATCTGGGGTTGTCTTGGAGGAGCAGGAGGTAATAGTTGTGGTTGAGCAAGTGGTGGAGGAAAAATAGCAGGAGGAGAGTTGTACTGGGGCCTCCACCCCTATTGAGGTGCATTCCACTGAGGTTGTGGCAAAACATGAGAATGAAACAAATGAGTAGTAGGTTGAGTATGGTATTGAGATGGATATGACCAAGGAGGGGGTGTGGACCAGGAAGGATAAGTGGGGGGACCCCAAGAAGGTATGTGAGTGGATTGGTTGGGGTTGTAATAAGTCTAGGATTTCCCTTGCATCCCCTGTTGGTAAGGTCTTGGTCCATGTGACCTCCTTTGGTCCAGGAAGTAGAGTGGTTCAGTGGCTCCTTTAGCCCCTTGGTACATAGCTTTAAGTCCGGGTAACGTTGGGCACTGGTTTGTAGGATGGTTTGCCTCACAAATGAAACATATCTCTAAGGAGTGCAGTGGACACTTATTCCTAGGATGCTTCCTTGTACATCTGGGACAAAAGATGGCCAAACCCCTCTCAGCTTCCTCTTGCTTCTGTTGGATTCGAAAGGAGTCCATTTGCATGGCAATGGTTTGTCTCACCTCACTTTTAAGGTCTTCCATCTGATTTGCAAACTCATGTTTGGAAAAGGTGGCACTGGATGAAAGTCTACCTCTTTTCCAGGCTGCCCTAGGATGGTTTCTAAACACAGTCTTTATGTCATCATAAGGTAGTTGGTAGATGTCTCCCCCAGCCATCAAATGGAGGGTATCTCGAAGGTCTTCACGGACTCCTCAGAGAAGAACCAATTTCAGAGATTCAGGGTCAAGTGTGCACCTGGCCCTTTTATAACTGAGTTGGAACCTTTCTTCATAGTCTTCTAAAGATTCATCACTTCCCATGGTCATCTGAAATATTTCTCCCTTTGTTTCCTTTGACCTACAATAATCCCAATATTTGTTGTTAAAGGCTTGCTGCATCTAAGCCCAAGTTGTGATACTATTTCCAGGTAGCCCCATAAACCAGCGTAGTGCTACATCCTTGAGTGTAGAGGGAAAGAGTTTCAACTTTTGCTCGTCTTCTGCATAGTCATAAGTTTGACAAAGGACAACAAACTCAAACAAGAAGGTATCAGGGTCTTCAGTGGTCAATCCATGGAAGTGAGGTAAGGCTGAGGGACTTATGTTTTTCATTTTTGTGTCCCCATTGGTCTCTTAGATGGGAAATGCACCTTCTATTCTCTCCTCATCTGCTATACCGTTTCTGTGTTCAACCATGGTCTCAAGAGGAATGTTTTCTTGCTCTTCTTCTGTTATAGGATCTTCGTATATCTCTGGAGGTTCACTACCATTGAAGAACAGAGAAGGGTGACTCAGTGATGTGGTGGGGGTGTTGCGTAAGAATTTTCCTGAATTGTCTCTATTCCTATGAGGCATGAAATGAAATCTTTTTGGTTGTTTTTTGTGATTTTATTTGCTTGTACCTGCAAAACTGAAATTGATTGAACAAAAAATTGCAACTAACCAAAATAAACCTTGCTGGAATGAAAATTACAGAATTGAAATAAAAGCAGGAAATGACTAATCTATGCTGCTGAAATGAAATTGCAGAAATGAAATTCTAAGCTATGCTTACAGAATTGAAATTGCAGAATTGAAATTACGGAATTGAAATGCTAATCTATGAAAGAAGGAAATGTCTAATCTACTTTTGCGGAAATGAAATTGTAGAATGGAAATGAAGAAACTACTTTACTCTTGCTGAAATAAACTACTTAGCAGAATGTTGCAGTAGAAAATAGAAGAAAAGCAGCAATCACAAATACTCTGACGCTTCCCTGGAAACGACGCCAAAAAATATGGCGGGATCCAGTATTGTAGCAATGATGCTACAACTTCTGGGACTCCCTTCTTTACTTTTATCAACCCGGTAGTTCGTAACAAACTTGGAAGCGACGGTGCTATATGCACAAGTACTAGCTCTTACTGTAGGTTGTCACTTGATCAACTGACACAAGTTCGCTAGGAGCTTAAGCCAACTTCTATGAGTTCTTAGAAGAAGCTTTTAACTATGATGGATGAAATATAACTCAAAAGAGGCTAGTCTACTTGCAGAAAGAAGCTGAAAGCTGAAAGGAAATGCAAACCCTAGCAAACCCTAGTTTTACCGACTAACCCTACTAGTGCAAGAAAAGAGATGAAAGCTGTGGAAATGGATGCCATTAACTCTTGGAAAGGTAAAATGCATGTGACTAAGCTACTTCTGAAGGAAAATATGGAAAAAACATGTTTTTGTATTTTTGAGTAATTTTGCAAAATTATTATGCATGTGCTTTAACTATTTTTGGCTGTGCAGAGGTTGATTGGTGAAAGGAAATGGAGTAGGTGCTTGTAGGAGGTTGGGAAGGTGAGAAGAGGGCCTAAGGGGTCCCTAGCACCCTTCTAGAGAATTTCATAGCAATAAGATCTCGAAAAACTGCTCACGTGAACTTCTACAGGAAGTCTGCAAGGGTTCTACAGGGAGTTCTACAAGAACGACCGAAAGAGGATTTTAGAGGGTTGATGGAGGAAAAACGGTGGGAAAGTAGAAATGAAGGATGGATAAGGATGTTAAGGGGTCCAAAACCTGGTAAATGAAGCTAAGGAGTGATGAAGGTGGTTGGAATTTTTTTAGGATGGAGGGAGCAATGTTGCATAGAAATGTAGAAATTAGGGCAAATTGGGAAAGTGTGGCAAATGAAGGGAAGAAATATTGATTTAGGGGTTGGAACAGGTTGTATGATGGAGGAAGGGTAGGTAGGAATCTATTACAGGTGCTCTGCACACAATTTTCTAAAACTGATCGAACAAAGACTAGAAAAACAGAGATCTATCTATCTTGACCTAATTTGACCTAAAAACCAGAAACATGATGAAAATAAGTTCATAGACAGGAAATAATGTAAGATAGATATGGAAACTAAGCAAGAATAGATCTAAACATGCAAACACAATTGATATCAACTTTTCCAACTTAAAATCTAACACTAGCAATTGCATTGGAAGGGAAAAACAATGTTTTTGTGGCAGCAAGTATGCTTTGGTCTCAGCTCATGGTCCCAAGGAGGGAGAGATGAGATCAAGGACTGCTTGATGGCCTTTTTGTAGATATTTTCTATTACCAAACTGTCAAATCAACCTGAAGCATGAAAAAATATCTTAATCATTAAAAAACAACCTAAGTAACAAAGCAAGATCTTAACCTAAATAACAAAAATTATTCTATGAATGCAAGAAAACACATAAAAGTACACAAAGGAGGTACTGGCACTTTGGTTGGGCCCAACCCCAAGAGCTATAGCCTCCTAAGAAAGCTTAGAGCTGGCGCAAAGCGAAATTCATCTCCATTACTCAAAAAATAATAGTCATGTCACAAAATTGTTTACAACAAGAACTAAAAAATGAGCTGAAATGCAGAGTTGCACTAAAGTACGAAAAACAACTGTTCAATGGCTAAACTACCAAGGCTTGAAGCCTTCCTACTTATGCAACACGAGGACTCCAAACAGTCCTCCTTAACTTTAGGAGCTTGGCTATTCAAAACTTCAGTTAATCAGCCACTTCACAAAACTTGCTCGGATTCCCCTTGAAATAATCTTTCGTGGGCTGTTTAACTCTGAACTGATGGTGGAGAACTCGAGGAAGGGGTCATTTAGTGTAGGAGACACCCGTCCTACAAATCCTCAGCCTTATTCCTTTGTATTTTGCTGTCAACTTGCTCATAAATGCCTAACCTTGGTCCAAAAGATGTCAAAAAATGTGCAATAAGCACGTATTAGACTTTGTGGTCAAGTGACTATTCTCATTCATTCAATTAAAATAAACATGTTCAAAAGCATGCATAAAACTATGAAGAATGGTGGATTAATCAATAATAATAGGCAAAATGAGCCCATAAATTTACCCATTTTTGGGGCTCATCATGAACAACAACTGCTAGGTTTAAAGACGCTGGAACACGTCTCTAACCTAGACCTTCTGGATGTGATCATTAGGTTTCAAATGCGCCTTAGGTTAACTGAATAAATTTTATAGTTTATCTTGAAATTATGTCTCGGTTTTTAGGCCTTATCAATGCGACTCAAAAAACTCATATATGCAGCTAAATGAGACAAGACATTTTGAATTCGATGAATTGTTTACACTAATGCGAGTAGAAAACACACTCAATGCAACAAACAAGCAATTTGAAATAAAAATGACCTTTTCACTATTTCACTTTTTGAAAACACAATGATGAAACACTCTTTCCAATTCCTATCTTTCTTATCAAACACACTTCAAGTAGTCCTTTCACTAGTAAAGAGAATTCATTTAGTTTCCAACGCAGATGATGATGCAACTCTAGTCTTCAATGATGATAACTAATGTAACATATTGATTCAACAAACTAGAATTATGTATTTTTCAATGCAATGACGGAATGAATTTCACAAATGCTTCAATGAAATTTTTTCAATACAATCAAGCTTAAGCAAATGCAAAGCACAAAAGAGAATTCCTTTCAAACTACTGATGCAAAGACTCAACCAAAAACAAGATGAGAAATGAGATCTATGCTTGAAAAGAGACGATCAAACAACAAACGAAACTTTTTCAAACTTGTTAAATGGAAATAAAAGAAACAAAAGTACTAACAAACGAAATGCAAGGAGAAACTTGACTTACTGAGCACGCAAATAGGTGAATGGATGACGATCTAGATGCCCTAGGGTTACAAACCATCCAAGAACTCAAGAAACCAAGTGAAGAAAATGCAAACCAAGCAAGCATATAAACCAAGATAAAAGAGCTTTCTAGTGAGGGAGAACACAGTCAAAACAAGCTAAGAGAGAGAAATCAGAATGGAAAGACACACTGGTTATGATCTAGGGGAAACCCTGATCTTCACCTACAGGAATCGGCATGCCTGCCTAACTGACAACAAGCACCAGAAGGGGGTCAGTGCAACTATTTTTGAGAAACTCATGCTAATTGACGTGACTGTTAGAAAAATAAATGCGCTAACTGAGGATTCAAGGAAAAATTAAAGTTTTTCAAAGGCTAAACTAGACTTGACACTGTAAATTCCAGGCTCAGAGCAGTAAACCAGGCAAAGAAGAGAACACTAAGGGAAATGGAGATACTAGAAAACTTCACACAAAACCATAAAATGAAAATCAATCAAACAGAAGGATTGGCTCCCCAGTGGAGTCGCCAATTTGTGGTGCAGGTAAATTCTCAGTGCAGACGCAAACAATTCCTTTATCCCGAGAGAGCAGGTCTAGCCACAAACAAACAATATATGGAAAATATCCTTAAGCTAGAATCAAATAAGAGGGCCTACCTCTTAGAACGTTATTCCTCTTGGTGATGATCCTGCTTCCTTACTCCAGCTATCTTTCGTTTCCTTCCTTTGAATACCTAAAATAATAAAACAAACAAGAAAAACAAACTTGATAGCATACAATATTGTATTTAGCCTACTTAACAGGTCATGGAACATTAAGCCATAAATATGTAAGATAACACTTCATGTAGGAAATCAATCAATAATTGTATTCATCTAAATCAGAAAGAGAATACAACCAATGCCTTGATGTTGCTGGTCTCCTTTGACGTATCTGGGTTCCCACACTTCTTCTAGCATCTCATGGATAGCCCCAACAAATGGACGTTTTAAGGCCTCTTCCCTTTAGTCTCAAACCAAACCAAACACACTATTCTCCCTCAAACATACACTAGAAAGCTACAAACTATAGCTGTCTTGCTTATCATTCAAACTCACTCCAAAACTAGTTTAGCTTGGGAAAAGAGAGGTTTTTATAGCTTGGATGGATGGGAGATGGTTCCTCTCATCATGGGAGAAGGTCTTATCTCTTGATTTTGTTCCATCCTAATAGGGGAAAGGAGCCCAAACTAATTTCCTTAGCTCCATCTAGCCCAACCATCTACCAGAGTTCCATTACGAAGCTTCTAGACCTGGAAGATTCGACTCCATATTAAAAAAACTTGCCAAAAGAGGATCAACGTGACTCGAAAAGGGCTTAGTCGCTTTATACGACACTAGTGCTAGTTTTAATCTATGCAAATTAGTGCGAGGAGGAAATTGGTCATACCACCAGTCTTGTAAACTAGGGTAAAAGGAAGATTCTTGGGAAATGTTGCAAAGGGGAATTATTCTGCTCATGAAGAGGGACATACACAGAGTTTCTTCATGATGGGAAAGAATGTAGGGTTCATTATAGAGGTCCTCTAGGATCATGGATGGGGAGTACAGGGACAGTGACAAAATGCTGTGTAACAATATTCAGTGTCTTCAGGTTCGGATCCTCCAGCAGATTTGTCACCAACTCCATTTCTTCCTCAAATAGTGATGAACAGTTAGTGACTGTGGCATCCTGGGTGGCCATTCCTTCTTTTATGGTGACTCCACACTACTCCTGAACCCCAGATGGAGTCATGGGCTGCAACTTTAACTGTAGCTCGGTGATCTTCATATTGAGTTCAAACTAAACTCGGCCAACCTCTGCCTTGGCTTTGTGCACACCAGCGGCTAATTTTCTGATCTTCGCTTCTGGTTGTGCATCCTTAGGGATGTGAAGCTCAAGAACTATTCTGCATGCCTCTGCAACTATGGACTCCAGTCAGGAAATCTATGCCTGCAACATCTCCTTTTCTCTTAAGGCATGCATCTTCTCAACAAACATCTGCTCGTTGTTCACTCTGTATTCGTTGATAATATTGAGAGCGCGCTGCTCCCCAGCTCTCAATTCCTCTATCACTCCTTAATGTAGTGCATGGAGGATCTCATTGGGGAGTGTTTTTATGTTTATCCTGATTTTCTTGATTGTGCTTAGGATGGTGCGATCATCGACTGTCTCTGCGCAAAGGCACCCTTCTAGTAATGCAATAGTTCTAAGGTCGAAGGTCCTTACAAATTCGACTTCTTGACTTGTGCCAGGTGGTAGGCTTGCTTATTCTGCACTTGCTTGACCAGTGCCCACCATATCCTATTTTATTTGATCTGTATCTCATGTAGATCCTTTTGGACGCTCCCCAATGTCTGCATATATTGCTTCTCGAACTGTTGCATCACTTCAGTTGTAGTGTCCCTTATTTTATCCCAGATCTCAGTGAGATCACCCTTTGTCAGGACCATGGGATCAGCCTACGAGTTGTCTGATTTATGTTTCTTCCTTAGACCTTCTTGTTGTCCCTTGCCACATCTTTTCACAATAAACTCGGTGCTCTTCCCCTCATCTCCTTCGCCACCTTGTTCTGACAATTCTTCCTCCTCGGTTTGTTGTGAAGGTGATTTGGCACTTCTTTGTGACTCGCACGGCTCCTCCTCTACATGTTCCTTGGTAGCACGCTCTTGCTCCACTTGAGCCTTCTCTACTGCTTCCTTCATGTGCACAACTTTCTTAGCTACCTCCTTTATTTTTTGCACTGGCAAAATTCCCATGCCCTCTATTTGCAGACCTTCAACTTCGTGATACCCTTCTACTTCTGGGATATTAATGTTCATTGGATCCTCATCATCTTCTTCGGCAGTCACATTATAGCATTCCAGCGCATGGTGTAGCTGGGTTCTCCAATCTAGTTGGACCCACTCCAATGGTTCTTACAGTGTTCTAAAGATAACTGCCTTAATCTCCTATAGGGACTCATCGATGCTCATGAAACCATCTTCAAAACTAAAGGTCAAAAAGAACCCTTCCCTCAATATATCCTACTTCATAGTGCCATGGTGGAGCTCCGTTTCTAGATACCAGTTCATGGGAATTGTATCCAAAGTATGGTAAAATAGGTGTACCCACTCCGGCTGTAGCTCCATTCCATAAGCTTTAGTCCATTTCTTAGGTGATTGCGTGGATCATCCTTACCGCTATACTTCTCAGCCAATCTAGTGTTAGGCCACCCAAACTATAACCTTATCATTCTTCTACAATCCCGACATCCATCAAAGCTATCCTTGTGCCTACCCCACCATCGTGCGGACATAGCGCACAGTGCCAAATCTAAGGCTTGGAAATGGTGATGCTCAGGTACTTCACACTCAAATTCATCCGAAAACTTATCTACGTTAGTTAAAACATCATAATAGGGTAAGTTTCTTACCTTTGACAAAACACAACGCAATGATTTCGTGATCATTGTTTGGTCAATTTAGTGTGTCCTAAATTGCTATATAAATTGTCAATCCGGGAGTCGTAAACTGCTAAAGTGAAGTGCACTATATATGCAAGATAACCGATTTCTTACTTCTTTGTCGTTTTTTATTTTTGGTTTGTTTTTGGGTTTATCTTCTTGTTGATTCCTTAATGTGAGATGGCAATTCTAAAAATCAAGTATGGATATAAGTATTCAAGGCAATGATGACCTTTAAAATAATTTCCAAACTTCAAATTTTTCAAAAAGGTTTTCAAACTTGCAATGACGAAATCAATTACTAAGAGAAAATAAAAATGTACCTAAATTCTAATTAAACCAAGTAGTGAGCTAGTGACTATGAAACCCAGTATCCTTGTTGTTGTATAAAAATAAAACTGAACTCAAAGCAATTCAAAAACTGTAAGCAAAGTAACTAAATCATATTACATCAACTCATATTCTGACCC
>APFE030170963.1:60972-87848 GCA_000404065.3 Pinus taeda
CTGGCTATAGGAGGTAATCATAAACAAATTGAGTAATCTGATATCTAAATTGCATAAAATGAAACTAAGATCAAACTACGCATTCATACTTCAATCCCTCACCATTCGACTCACTCTGGCTATAGGAGGTAACTAAAAATGACATGAATAATCTAATCACTAACTTGCAAAAAAAAAAAAACTAATATCAAACTACGGATTCATACTTCAATCCCTCACCATTCGACTCGCTCTGGCTATAGGAGGTAACTGAAAATGACATGAGTAGTCTAATATCTATCTTGCAGAAAAGTAAATGAACAAAACAAAACTGAAGGAAATAAATAGTGCTGGAATTAGAACTAAGAAAATAAATCAGCAGAAGGACAAGATGATTCCATCATTTAATTAGTCATTAAAAAGTTATGTGCACTTGCCCGAGCTATCTATTAGAACCTGAAATAAAGACACTGATCCGTTAACAGTCATTAGAAAGCATAAAAGAAACTATGGACAACAATCAACATGAATACCATAAGCAGTGTAATATATACAAGCAAACGATTATGGAATCAGGAACGTAAATGAAGAAAGCATGAAACTATATAGTAATTACAGAACCTTGGTGTACAGGGTCCCTCTACAACCTCGGCCAATCAGAAATCAACCACGAATTGAGCTTAAAAACAATGTCTTCTCATGTATTAAAATGCAGTCATAATATAAGGATTAAGTCACGGCACAATAGGCTCGTAAAATAGTCAAAATTACATACAAAAAGCTAGCTAATATGCGTATGAGAATGCTTTATTTATAATAGGAAATGACACAACTACTTCCTAAAATCTGCGCTGATAAACAGACATGTGAATAACCACGTTCGGAAATCTAGCAATATGGGACCCGTGAAAATTAAATCCAAGGAGGGTGGCTGTTAGATTTGGTTCACGGAGCAGTCCACAAGTGTTAGCACGCCACCTGGGATTTAGGAATTTTCCACGCAAGTCTTCAGGTGGTGAAAAACAGAGTTCTGCCACCGTAAAACTCTTAGGTTGACCACCGCTTGACTGTCTTTGACCACGATCTTCTATGAGTGATTCGGCTGAACCAAGGGGACACGTTCCATGTCCACATCATTTGCAACTTGCCCATGTGGCCAGATTCTCCAGTAGACACCTGTAAAATAGACTTCAACAAAAAGGCTGCGGAAAGTTGAGCTGGCTGCGGAAAGTGACAAGATTCCGCAGCTCACTGAGCAAAAATCTAAATCAAACAACAGTCACAAGACATAGTTAGGAAACCATTTTATATGCTCTTTTTAAACTAATATGCAATGATTTGATAGCTTGGAGGTTCAGGTAACTGGAAAAAAAGGCTAAAAAGGTGTATAGGGAAGATGCAAGTTTGGGACTCAACAATCATATTGCAGCGTAGTGTAGATACTTCATGCAAATGATTCTACCAATGTTCCAACTCTTCGTCTAAATTAGAGGTGCAGGAACTCTCCCAGTCCCATGCAATTCTTCCATCTGCCATTGGATTAATCCAATCTTGATCCTATGCCATTATTTTATAGATCTGATCTAGTTCATCAACTCTCTCCTCATAATCGCAGACTGGTTCAGTATATCACGCTCCTTCTGTCAGGTCCAGCTATACTACAACACGAAGCGATTTATTTTCAAATGACATTGTCCGCTTATTCAAATTGGTGACCCCATTCATATCAATGGCCCAGTCAATTCCTAGGAGTGCAGGGTATGGATAACTTTCATCAACGATTTCTATTACCTCAAAGTCAGGGATTATACTCACACCTTCTATATCGACT
Organism: Pinus taeda; assembly: GCA_000404065.3. NCBI lineage: Eukaryota > Viridiplantae > Streptophyta > Pinopsida > Pinales > Pinaceae > Pinus > Pinus taeda. The sequence continues at coordinate 62,783 of APFE030170963.1, forward strand.
GTGAATCCATATAATCATCCTATAGGAATGATCTTCTATTGGTTCGCCACTCTGAGCTGAATCAGAGAAAACTGCTGCACAAGTCTCCCCATTATTTCCCATGTTTGCTTTGGAAAAATGTTTGCATCAGACCCGAGATCCAAAATAACCTGGTCCAGCTCATAATCTCCTATCTGTGTAGTAAGCCTCATCTCACACCCTATTCTTTCCTTATGTTTACCAATTTTTCTAACCACTTGGTGTCCATCAGGGACCTTTTCTTTGCTAGCACATTTATTTATTAAATCCTGTAGGCCTTCCATATCTTTTCTATCACACAACAATTTTATGCAGGTTTCCAAAAATGTAGTAAGAACAGAGGGATCAACATCTTCAAGCGCGCTGGTGCTTGCATCTTGTCCTGATTTCCTGAGGTGGATGCCTCAGTGAAGCTTTTCTTGGCCTCCATAAATGTTTCCTTCGCGCGCTCCAGATTAAAACCAACTTCCTTTTCTAGGGCCTTGCCGACAGATCCTTCCTCTTTAGGTTGTTTTCCCTTATCACCTCTAGTCGTTATTCCACTCCTCAACACTATATTCATGCTTTGATCCTCTTTGTGTGGCTCATCTCTCATCATTTGTAAGCTCTACATAGGCTGTTGAGGCTGTGCTTTCTTTTCTTGCATGTTAGCTATCAACACCGAGTATTCTTCTATAGTATGGTCAAACTAGCTGCAGTATTGACATGACAGGCATGTCTGATTCTGACCCTCCCACGCATAATGCCCTAGTGTTCCATAGTTGTAACAGATATACTATCCCCAGCCTCTTCTAGGCCCTCCTCCTCCTTGGCCTTGTCCTCATCCCCGATAACCTCCGTGCGCTCCTCCGATGCCCTGCTCTAGAGGTCGAGTTTCGACTTGAATCCCATATGAAGTTGTTTTTGCCATCATCAGATCATAGTTCCAATAGTGGCACTTATCATGGCCCACGGATTTGCAAAAGTCACAGAACAATTGCTAGGGTGTCTGAATGAAATTTTGAAGCAAATGACAATTATTTGTGCCATTTTTTCCAGCAACCTAACAAATAGTAAACCATAGTGAAACCCCCATGCTCGAATCTACTGGGGCTTCTAGCTTTAGGGGGATTGGTTCCCCTCCTGTAATATAATTTGCGAATACAAGACATTGGTATTTATCGTGCCCCTGGCTCTTACACTTCAGACACCAGACTTCTACGTGCACCTCTGGTTTAGTCTCCTTGTCTTTCTTCGAGCTTTGCAATTCTAAGTAGAGGCTCTGTAACTGAGTGGATTTGTGGTACACCCAAGGTTCCATCGTGACTGGGTGTTGCATGTAACCTCATCGTGATTTATAGGGGTTCTGCTTGAGTTCCTATCTTCTGTTGCAATAGAGAAATCCTTAGGCGGGATAGAAGTGAAGCTATAAACCATTCACAATGCTGGCTATTTGGGAGTTGCATGTTAGTTTCTCAAATCACACATTTCAACCTTTGATCTAATTTCCAAGGTGTCTCATGAACCCTCATCCTGATTTCCTTAAATCAAACTACTATTTGTGAGTCAGACTTAGACTTACTAAAATCTTTGTTTAAAGTAACCTTAGTATCTACTAGCGATGCCAGAGGATTATCAGCACAATACTTAATGTACCAAGTCAGCTCGCAATCCAGCATAGAGGTAACCAATTGTGTCTTCTTTATATTATCATCAGTAATCTATTGTGATATCCACACAACATTCACAACAAACCATAACTGCTCAATGTCTTCACTCCCTATGCCTTTGAAAATCATTAGCTTCATGGTGTTCGCCATGTTGGATGGTGGTGGTGAAGGTGGAGGCGTGGGTGAAGATGTATGTAGTGGAGGTGGAGGTGGAGGCAGAGTGGATGGAAATGTGTTTGCGGAAAACCCTGTGTCATCAACTGAACAACGCTTTGTGGTGGAGTTCATTCCTCCCTTCATTGTCACTCAAAGGAGGTCCAATCAATGGACTATACTCTGGTCCTCATCCTTTGCAGTTTCTAAAGAGTCTTCCACTTCACATAGCTCCAAACATGAAGGAAATCACATCACCTATTTTTCACACAACATCATTTTAATCCAGGCATTCAAAGATCTAAGATACTTACCTCGTGGTCCCTTGAAAATCCTTCGCTCTACTTCGCTGTAGCTGACCGATGTATCAACCACGAACTCTGTAACAAATCCTCCTATAATTCAAACGAGCCAATGATCAACAACCCAAATGATCTGGTTTTCATAGGATTCTAATTGGTGCACTAATTTAGGTGTCCATACTATAGGATTAGCAAGCTTCCACCTTCCTTGGTTGGTTGTCAATTTGGCTAACCACTCATACAGTTCGATGGGAAAAGTGCAGAAGAAGATCTCATGTATCTCTGTGTACAGGTAGCTGTTTAACCACTACTCCTTTGACAAGCATGGATTCCTATTTTCCTACATCGCAAATTCATGAATTTTTCTATCCAACCACTTTTCAATTTCTTTCTTTGTCGGGTTCTAGTGATGGGACATCACACATCTCCTTCAAGAAGATCCCGGTCTCGACAAAAGAACTATGTGTTGGCTTAGGGGGTCCTGACCCAAGTTTAGAATTAGTTGTGCTAACCAACAAAACCTTACACTACTAGCCCTTTCGGAAACAACCTGCAGAGCATAGGCTGCAGTCTCACTTGAAGTAGTATGGGGGGATGCTGGAACCAAGTTTCCGCATCTAGATACCAATGTTATGTCTTTTAGTACCCTAGATTTTCCTTCACACAGATCTATAAGCCCCTAGGGCACGGTACTACAACTTTGCCTAAACATCCCTTAGACCTTCTCGAAGGCCTACGATTAGTCCTTGCAGACTCGTAACAGTCAATTTATCCACTTACACACACCTAAAAATAACCCTAGAATAGAGTTCACGTAGATATACTTAGATTATTATTAAACATAACAAAATTCATCCGAGTCTTCATGAAAGTACTTAACATGCATTGCGTACAGTTATTAAGTCTTATTAAAGAGAATCACACATCATTAGATTAATATTCCATAACAATATTATTCATCAACAACATATGTCATAAACAGAAGTAAACAACAATACACAAGATTTCTTCAGAAACATCTCTTTATTGATTTCCAGTTCCGAATACAGACTCAAAACTTCCCTACGCACTTAGCTATAGAGGTTCACACACTTAGCTATGGACTCTACTTTAGGCCTCTGCACACTCATCCATGGAGCCTTCTTCCTTATTTCTACCCGCTTCTTACTTGCCCTTTTCTTCACCCAAGACACAGACATGCCTTAGACTCTCAAAGACACACCTATTTATACCCTTTTTCATACAATCCCATGGTTCAAAGACCATGGGTGGGTCTCAAACCCGACTCAAACTTTACATAAACAAGGGGCTAAAACCCCCTTTACTCCTAATCATCTACGCGCTCTGCATCCACAAATAGCAGAGACTTTACATTACCTACAAACAATACATCAAAATTTGGGTTATTTTAACCCCAAAACTGACCCAGGGGACCCCATCCCAACATATGTGCCATATCTCAAGGATGAGAAATCCAAGTTTCAATGGTTTATTAGTGTTCTTCCTATGTCATTTAGAGACTGCTTTGAGTTCTATGAGCCACAGACCTTAGACGAAGTCTTCAAGAAATTGAAGCATTGTTATGAGAAAGCCAAGGGGAGGTCTGATTATTAAGGTGATTGGAAATCAAAACGTAGTAGGAAAGACAAGAAGAAATGGACCAAAAGTATCATTGATAAGAAATAAGGTGTGACCTCATAGTGAAGGTTGATTTCAATAAACAATTGGTCAAGGGAGAAAGGCAGTGCACAACAACCCATGGGAGAATCATGCAGGCCTGATTCAAGGGAGCCACTAAGATGTTGGACACGTGGTGAGAACCACCGGAAAATATATTTCTCATGTCATAAAGGTTCAAGATATCAAATGTACAGTGCATAGGAAACTCAGGCAATGGGCGACATAGAAAAAGGCATGCCCTAAATTTATGCAATAGTGGATAATTACTAGATAGACCACCATGCATCTATCATTGAGATGGAAGGTAAGCTATCCAAAATAATTATCTCTTTTAATTGATATGGGCTCTAACTACAGTTATATTAGTCTAGATCTCATAGAAGAGTGTCAGCTAGCCAAGGAAATGCATGTAGAACCATGGTTGGTTCAACTAGCAACAAGAACCAAGAGAAAGATTAATTACTAGTTGAAATCACGTGCTTTCAAGCTAAACGATATGCCAAAATGTGCACATATAAATCTGTTTCCATTGGGAGTGTATAATGTTTTATTGGGCATGGATTGGTTGTACAAACACCACATTAAAGTGGATTGTGTTGAAAAATAAATTGAATTATTAGATGAAGAAGGAGAAACAAGAGTTTTGCAGGGAAAGAGAAATCCCACTTCAATGAGGATGATTACAGTTATGCAAGCCAATCATAGTAGCAGAAAAGGATTCATGCTATTTGTAGTGAAAATTTCTAGTGAAGAGAAGGCTAGAAAAAATACTGAGAGTGTGGAAAGTGAGCCGTTGAAAATTTATCCGGTTCTGCAGTAGAATGTAGATGTATTTCTAGTGGAGGTTCTTAGATTACCTCCTCATAGAGAGATAAATTTCTCTATTGAGTTGATACCTAGAGCAACACCAACATCCAAGGAACTATATAGGATGAGAACTCTTGAGTTGGTCGAGTTGAAATTTCAGCTTAAGGAGATGTTGGACAAGGGATACATAAGGCGAAGTGTGTCTCCATGGGGATCACCCATGTTGTTTATAAAGAAGAAGGATGGCAAAATTAGATTATGCATTGACTACATGTGATTAAGCAAGGTGACCATAAAGAAAATATATTCACTACCATAGATTGATGACCTCTTTAATTAGTTGTGGGAATAGTGGGTTGCATCCTTATTTGGACAAGTTTGTCATTCTCTTTTTCGATGACATATTGGTGTATTCAAATATCGAGGAAGAACATGAGAAGCACTTGGATTTAGTGCTACAATTGTTGAGAGAGTATAATATATATGCAAATATTAGCAAGTGTGAATTCTTCCAGCCACAGATACATTATTTGGGGCACATTTTCTCCACAGAAGTGATATCAGTTGATTTGGAGAAGGTCAGGTCCATCATGGAGCGGCCCACACTGAAAAATGTGAATGAGGTTAAATCATTCATGGAGTTCGAAGCATACTATAGGAGGTTCATCAAAATATTCTCTAAGATATGGCACCCTATCACATCCTTGCAGAGAGAAGGAAAGAAAATTAAATGGACCATTGAGTGTGTATCCAATTTTAAGCAATTAAAGCAATTTCTCACTAATGCACCGATGTTGAGAATTATAGATCTAGACAATAATTTTGTGATTTGCATAGATTCCTACAAGGAGAGGCTCTATGGAATATTTATGTAGGATGGACAAGTCATGTGTTATGAGTCCCAAAAGTTGAATGAACATGAGACAAATTATGTGACTCATGATTTAGAGTTAGCTTCCATTATTCATTCATTGAAGATGTGGAGGCATTACCTCCTCAGCAGAAGGTTCACTCTCACAACATATCATGGGAAACTAAAGTACCTATTTGATCAACCTAAGTTGAATGTCAGACAAGCTATATGGTTGGCTACACTTAGTCAGTTTGACTTCGTAATTAAGTACATTAAAGGTAGGGAAAGCCAAGTTGCTGATGCACTCAGTCAAAGGATTCAATTGGATCCCTTGGAATCCATAAGCTCTTATGGATTGGACATGGTAGAGAAGGTCGATAATGTAGGGAAACATGTTGAGAGGTATCCAAAAATAAAAGAAAAGATACAATAGGGCAATAAGAATGGAGGAGATGAGGAATATCATCTCACAGATGATGGTTTAAATAGATTCAAGAATAGAAACTATGTCCCGAAAAATGCTAAATTAAAAGGCCTCATCATGAGAGAGTTTCATACAAAGCTATATTATGTCCACCTGGGATATCAAAAGAATCTCATGGCCATTAAGAAATTTTATTTCTTGACTAATATGGAAAATAAGGTGGTTGATTTTGTTTCTAAATGCATAGAATGCCAGCAGGTGAAGGCTAAATGCAAGCATCCAACAAGTGAATTTCAGCCCATCCCCATTCCAGAATAGAAATGAGAGGTGATATCTATGGTTTTCATCATAGGATTTCCTAGAACCTCTAGGAAACATGATGCAGTTATGGTAGTTGTTGATAGTTCGAGCCAAGGTAGCTAATTTCGTCATATTTAAGTCCACCAACTCGGCTAGTGTGGTGGCACAGATCTTCATAAAGGAAATTGAAGCATAAAACTGATAGCTTGCAGACTTGAATGTAAAAATATACAAGAGGTATTTAATAATAATAATTTATTAGATATAAAAATGTATATGTGATGAATGTTACAATGAGGACCCACATATATATATATCTAAGAAGGTGTCCTTTTGTGAATGGGCATGTCTTTTAGACATGCATTTTCACTTAACTAATGACTTCTTAACATAATCACTACTTGATTACTTAGTATTTATATTATTATATTTATTTATTTTGTTATGAATTATATTCATAACATAGCCCCTTCCTTCAGAAGCTTTGTCCTAAAAGCTTGTTGATGAAAGGACTTGATCTCTTATCTACCACGAATGTCTTCTTTTCACTTGACTGCTAATACTTTCTTTAATTTGACTGCGTCATTGGTAAACTCATATTCTATGATTCGCTAGTAATCTTATTTGAGTCCAGGGTCATCGATGTTTTTTTTTTTTTTAAACTCTAATATATATTTTTTAAATAATATATATTTTTTTAAATAATATATATATTATATATATATATATATATATATATATATAATATATTATAATATATATATATATATATATATATATATATATATATATATTTAATAACTCCAAAAAAAATTATTTATTTTTTTATAATTTTTTTATTTTTATTTTTATTTTCTTCATGAAGGATTTGGAATTCAAATATGAAATTTTACGAAAAGAAAAATCTCATACAAATCGCTAAAATAAACTGATCTACACCTCATATATTTAGTCGTACGTCACCACCAGAATCGATGTGGACCCCCCCCCAAATCGGGAACAATCGCGATTAAAATTTGTGGCACTAGGTTTGATGTTGAAATTATCCTTTGCACTGGGTTTAACATTGGAATTATCGGTCATCCTCCAACCACTACTGCCACTGGGATATGAGTGATCCATAGGAAGGCGATGCTTCAAGCACGTCTTTAGAGTGCAAGACTTGCACACATATGAATTCGCAAATGTTACGACTTCATTGTAGCACTTAATAGGGAAATACTGTGGTTTCTTAACCTTATTCTTCGGATTGTTTCTCGACTCATCGTGCCTTTAGAGGGTGAGGGAAGCATCTTCAATGGGACCTTGCAATACATAAGAAGAATAGGTCGGGCAGATGTGAACCACACAGTAGCGGATATTCCCTTGGGGCACCTGTGATTGCTGTAGGACTGGTGCTCCACACAGAAGAATTTGTTGCAACCGTCGCACAGGAATGGCAGGAAATCCTGTTGATTGCACCATTCCTCCTGCCATTTTTGCAATTGCTGTCTATGTCCTACCAGGTGATTGAATTGAAAACTATGTCAAAATTAAAACCAAACTAATAAAGGAATTGCAGTAGCTGGAATAGACAAAAGATGTTCGATTTGAAACAGAATAATGCAGCTAATAGATTATAGATTTGTTGAGAAGGAAAATATGCGAAATAACTCGACCTTAGGGAGGATCAATGCTCTCTATGTTATATATATATATATATATATTATATATATATATATATATATAACTATTTCTACATATTATATAAATTTAATTAAATTAAATTAACTAAATGCTGTTTCAAATGACTATGCTGACTGTCACGCTGAGTTAGAGAGGAGGTTGAATGGTTTGATAGCCGGGTTGACAAGTCATCTTTTGGTGCCCGATGTGACTGGAGGCACGACGCAACCTTTTAAACGGTGTGTGCTTGCGGAATTTATCGTTGGTTGTCGCATGTCAAGACAGTGATATGGAAAAGTGTGTGGTCAGGGGCACAATGGAGAAGGCACAGGTGTAGCGTCGAAGGTTGAAGCAAAGAGGGCATGGGTTCAGAATCAAGGGTTGACTTCTATTATAATTGAAAATATAGAGCACAGGTGCAACATCAAGGGTTGAAGTAGAGAGGGCACGGGTGCAACGTCGAGGGTTGACTTCATTAATAATCTCCTCCTGTTGTGGTTGTTTTTTGACCATATGCAGCTTAACAAAATTGCAGTAGACATGAAGGTCATTTAAGTCTGTCAAGTCTATGTCTAGTTGGCAACCCAGGTCCTGCATATATCTCCCATCGAGTTTGTTGAATGCTTGAAATGCCTTCTCTCTCTTGCTATAATGAACCAAAAATTGAAGTACTCCATGATTCTTATCGATGGGCTTCAATCCTATTACGACGGTCACCTCAACTTTACCCAAAGTCTCAAATATTCGTTAAATTGAATGTGTTGTAACATGCAGCTTTAAGTGCGAGACATGAACTTTTAGAACTCTTCCTTTGGGCTTGAACTGACTAGATTGCTAGGAGCTATCAGTACTCAATAGGTGAAATAGTAAATTCTCCAGCTCCTTACTCTGGATTGTGCCTCTGTAGCTAACATTGTCATGATTCTTTCAAGCTGCAAAATGTTTTGGTTTTGATTGCTTTGAATGAAATTATTTGCACCCTTTTGTTTAATCTCAACAAGAGCCTCGCACTTAGTGGGTAACCATATGTATCTCATCACAGGACCATAACTTCGGCAATAATTTAAAACTCCTTGTAAAATTTTAACTTTTTTCAAGCCACTTTCACTATCATGAGAGAACCCTTGCTTGTTCATTATCTGATTCATAATGACATTATTGATGGGGTTCTCCATGGACAAAATATGGACATTCCCTTGCCCGCTTTTCACCAAATTCACAACAACATCTTTGTTTGGTTTTTCTGTGGAAAAAACATCAACTGGACCTTGCTCACATGTTACCTAATTCAAAGCAACATATTTTATGGGTTTTTCAGTCGCTAGAATGCCACCTAACCCTTTACTCAATTTGATACCAAATTTATTTGTTTCCTTTTTATTCTTATTTTCACAACCTTTATTTGATGCCTTCTCATGGGGAATACCAAGTTGAACTCCCTTTTTAGGTGTGTAATCCTTTTTCTTTATTTTGATGCACTCTCTCTTTTCTTCTACCTTTTCCTTTGGTCTCTTAGCACGAATATTGACCACCTCTACACTATACTAAGTTAGCTTGAAATGCAGATGATGATAGCTAGGATCGATCGCTTCAACCTTTTTGTCATGAATTGGATCTTTATGATATTGTTCCTTTTTATCACTTTCATCATAACCCATCTTTACATGAACTTCATCATTAACTTCGATTTCCATATCATTTCCAGCTTCCTCATTCTCACTATCTGTGTCCATATCATTTATATTTACATATTCTTTGTCTCCCTCCAAATCAACAATTTTTATATCTTCCCATACACCGTCAATGACAATGATCTAGATCATTATATTGATTTACATAATCTTCATCAACATCATTTTCATCTGGATCATCATCCTGATTTATATCATTCTCATCCACATCAAGATCAACTTCATCTGGATTTTCAACATTATAATCTTCTTGACCTATATCAGCTTCATTGGAATCATTATCTTAATCTAAACATACTCATTCACATCAAGATCAACTCTATTTGAATCCTCATCTTGATCTGTATAAGCTTCCTCGAAATCATCATCTAGATCATTTTCCTTATTATTGATTTTCTTTCAACATGTTTTAACTTCTGCAAATGATTTTTCTAAATGATGAAATGCTTCTTGAATTTTGCTAAACTTCTCAACGCATTCTTGACATGAATGTAATGGAACATTATGTGGCGAACACTATTCAAAGACCCACATGATTATATTGTGCGTCATGGCTCTGATACCACTGAAGCATAAAAGTTGATACCTTGTAGACTTGAAGGTAAAAATACACAAGAGGTATTTAATAATAATAATTTATTATATATAAAAATGTATATGTGATGAATGTTACAATGAGGACCTGCATATTAATATATATATATATATATATATATCTATATATATATATATATATATATATCTTATATATATATATTATATATATAGTATATATATATAATATATATTATATTTATAATCAAGTGTCTTTTGTGAATGGGCATGTCTTTTAGCATGCCTTTTCCTTAACTAATGACTTTTTAACATAATCATACTTGATTACTTAGCATTTATATTTATATTTATTTATTTTGTTATGAATTTATTCATGACAAAATTGTGTGACTGCATGGAGTTCCCAAAAATTTATTTCAGACAAGATGCCAAGTCAAGAGTTCCATATTGGGAATATGTTTCTTTGAAATGACCAAGAAGATAATTGAGATGGGTCGTGTTGAAACCTTAGATCACTATTGGGGGGGGGGGTGAATCAATAGTGTGATCTATATATGATTTTTTACATTTATTAACTTCAATTATTGAATCACAAATATATTAAGAACAACTCATTTCATGCATGTGCATTACATAAATATAACTGAAAAACATAAGCAATAATATAAGAAATAAATGTTGGCATTGTAATATTGGAATTTATGTCAACATGGTTAGGATTCCAACTAGCTAGTTGAATTGACAATAGGATGATTGTGTTGGCATTGATGTCAATAATATGATGTCACTCATGTTGGTTTGTGTTGGAATGTGTTGGTATTGATGGAGCTTGATGGTATCATGATGGTCTTGGAGGAGTTGGCATGTGCATTGATAGACATTCCATGATAATTTGTTGATGTTGCAATATAGTTGGATGGTGCTACTACAGGTAGAGGATTCTGCTACATGTTGATCATACAACTTTACATGTGATAGAGATGGTTCATGACACACTAATTGAGTTGTCAACTACGTCTTCATTAGGTCTTCATATCCATGCTTATGAGGATGAATTGTAGTGTTGTAATGGCTTGATGATGTTTCTATAAAGGTGTCTTCAAGTCTGTCATAGGTGTTGCAACTTGTTCAAAGTTTTGATGGAGAGTGGAGGACTTGTTGGCACACTTGTCAACCTTGTTTGTTGGCCCTTGTAGGTCAACTTGTTTGTGACACTTGGGAGGCATGTTTGATCTACTTTGTGGATGTGTCGTAGGCCATGCCAGAGGTCTAGAGGCTAGTATAGATGTTGGAGAAGAGGATCTAACTGATGGTAGAAGTTTCAAGCTGAAGGCATGGTGTTTTCCCTCATCTTTAGCCATAGTTGCATGGAGCCAAGCCTACGGGAGCAACTAGAAGGGCCCAGTCACTAGTAGAGAGGCTTATGGGAGTGGTTATAGGGATCAGCCACATGGAGCCAATGTTATGCATGCAACTGAGGGATGTCATGACATTTTCTATGCATTCCTCGTGTTGTTCGGAAGGAAATTAGCTTGGAAATTCCAAGAGGCTTCCATAATTGTTTGAAAAGGTCCTCTCACGATGTGAATGCATTTAGTGCAGAAGTAGTGACCTTAGTGGATTTATTTGGTCCAATTTGTGCACCTTTGATCCTAGCCCCAAGTTCGATTTCATCCTACATGCTTTATATACTTGATCTTGGAGTGTTGTATTGGTTGATTATGAGTTGATGGTGTTAGATGTTGAGTGTATGTGTGGATAGAAGGCTAACTAGTGATATTATGCTTCATAGCTTGAGTAGAGCATAGATGCTTCATTGAATGACTATTAATGATTGAATAGTGAGCAGATCTGAAGCATGTTGCAAAATAGATAAGAATTGAAGTTGCTCGAGTAGAGATTGATTTGGAGAGTTTTGTATGCTACTGGGTATTGTTTATGTTGGTGATTCTCATGCTTTTTTTCTGCTGGAGTTGCTAATGCATTTGGAACATATCCATAATGTATTTTGTTGTTGATTGTATTATGCAAAATTATATTGTTGTGAGGGTTTGATAGTATTAAGCTTTGTTGTGGCCACAATTTTTCTATTAGAGAGCACATGTTTTTGTAGAGTTTGTTTTTTATTTCATTTGATGATGAGATCTTGCTGCTGAGATCATGTATGCAAAGTTGAATTCTTGTTGAGTAGAGCGTCTTGGATCTAGTTTGAAAATAAATGAAAGGAGGCCTGCATAGTGAATAGTAGTAGTGACTTCATGAAAGAGGAGTAGTGATATCAATGCTTCAGCGAAAGGAACAATTTCTCATCTAATGGTAGTTAGATAGTCCAATCGAAGTTGGGATAGGATCAATTGATTGTAGTGGATTTTAGTGAATGGCAGTCCATATATCTGTAGAGAACATAGTCTTCCAAGTTGATTAGTAGTATCGAGTCTCCTAGCCGATGGGTGTTGGAATTTTGTATATGAGGTTGAGTCTCCATGCTGATGGGAGTCAACAAGCTATGTAAAAGACAAATTGCTTGACATAATAGAAATTCAGAGCAGAGCAACAAAAACAAGGGTGGATTTTCTTCTGAAAGGGTTTCCACCAGAAATCTTGTGTCTTATGTGTGATGATGTGATTGTGTGCATTGTTTATTTTTTATATTGCTGCTTATGGTTTTTATTTATGCTTATATGATGCACATGTTGAATGAGTTGCTGCTAAAATATATGTGATTTAGTAAGTGAAGTTTAAATTGGAAAAAATCACATATAGATTGTTACGCAAATAATACACCCTAGGGTATGGGTTGAGCACCACAATAGAGCAGAGGGCATACATGAAGAAGAAGAAGACAAACAAGAAGCCTTAATACTTAAACTACTAAAGTAGGAAGAAGAAGTATTGCTCAAAGGTCCTACATTTGAGGTCGTTCCCATAGGGTCCAAACCCTCTACTTCCTCCAATGCCTTAAAACCTACAACTCACTCAAGTGAAGCATATACAACAACGATAATTGAAATTATGTTCATGATATAAGTGTTAGACCATATAAGCATATAAGTACAAAACATGAAATCATATATCATTTCGATTAAAAGATGAATTAAAGCATTAGGATCTAATCGTCAAGAACAAGACATGGCTTCTTTATTGATGACAACAAAAGAATATGGAAGAATACAACCTGATCCTTCTCCAGCTCCAATATAAAATTTCCTCCAAATTCGTGCAGTCCAAGCCTCAAAAATCCTCTTTCAAACGAATACACATGGATGCCATATAAAGGAGATGGACATCACAATGAGGAAACACGGGTTTCCTATAGCTTGGAGTGTAGTAGGCATAGGGATAAAATCACACTTGATCGGTGACAAGTTTGATATAATATCAATATCCTATCTCTCTCCCCCCTTAGGCCTTCCCCATGAGATGTATTTATATGACCTCAAAATAGTTTATTTAGTTGGAAAACAATTAGGCCACGGGCTCCTTATTGGGTGCTAAAAGGTGTCTTTTTAAAACTCGTAATTGCCTCACATTAATTATCAACCCAGCCAAATCCTTTTATTCCAAGAGTGTACATAATATGTGCAAGCTATAAATCCAGAGAGTAATGATTTTTAAAATGAAATATAAAACTTTGATAAAAGAGAAAACGAATGCATTTACAAAAATCAAACTGCAACTGTTAACGAAAATATTAAATTTAAGCATCAAGACTTAATCCTCAACTGAAATCATAATCAAATCTCAAACAAGCAACTCAATTGACAATAGCAGCAACCGAAAGCATAGTAGAATTAACCAATCTCTTCTAGCTGATTTGATCTAAATCACACTCAATCTCAATTAAGTAATTCAAATGGAAATGATGTCAATCAAGAGTTCAGTAGCATTAACCAATCTCTTTCATATGATTCTATAATAATCGCACTCTTATCGTAATCAACAAGATTCAATGCCTTAACTAATAATCAATTTAATCTACTGTAAGCATAAATGGAATCAAATGACAAAGTTGCGACGTACATAAGGTCAAAATAAAGGAAAGTAAACTAACTGTAATCCAAGAAATCGAAAAATAGTGAATAAGATAAACTAGCAGAGAATGGAAAAACATCAAACCAATTAAACTTGCGTGAATTAGAAAGATATAACACAAAGGATAGCAGTTTGATCCACCAGAGGCCGGGCCCTTAGCCACCAGTGAATACTATTGAGCTACTTCAGAGAATATGAATGAACAACAACGTAAATTGTGTATTAACCATTGAACTCAATCCTCATTACAATACAATCATGTTCCTCAAAAGCACGAGTCTGTAAATTAAAATTATAATTCGAAATAAATAGAGATCGATCCCCTTCCCTCCTACAGTTTTCACTTTTATAGTAAAAAAGATAAATGATAAATGTGATCCCTCAAGATCGAGAGATCTTGAAGGATTCACAAATGAATGCTATCTTTTGACATTCTTCTTATTTAGCATTGATCCTCCTGATTCGTTCTCCAGCCTGACTACAACCAACGTACCTCATTCCTCCTTTGTTGGTTTACGTTGTTCCATCTCTAGGGAATAGTAGCTATAAATTTCGTCATTTTTCTACATAAAAAGGAATAAGAGTTGGTTACGGTGGCTAAATCTTAATCAAGAGTAGTTCATTCATTTCTTATCATAATCCATCAATATGTTAGCATATCAAGGTACGAAAGAGATAAGAAAATAGGAAAAAGGAAATGTAATTGAGAGTAAATACATACCCATTGCATAACTCAACATACTCCCCTGCTTACCATGTTTCATGTCCTCATGGAAAGTAAATAGTTCTTATGCAATGTAGTTAAAGAGTAGGCTAGAGAGAAAGCTTCAAACATTGGCCTAAAGCCATGATGTTGATCCAAGAGCGCAAAGGCAGGCCTTTCTTTCCCTTCAGGCAACTCGTAGTCAGTCTGATACCCTTTAGGAGGATACCAAATAATGGGACTCTGAAACCGTTATCCCAACCATTGAGGTCCTTCTCTCAAAATAAGATTGTTGTAGTTGATCATTCGGGTTGCAACAACTTTAAAATTCCTATAATTAAATGGTTCCATTTCTTTCACACTATTAGTGGAGATCGTCCATCTAAGCTTAGATGTATTCAGGGATCTTTCTTGAATGGAGAGGAATATGATATCCCTTTCTGCATAATCTCCCTATGTATGGGTCCTAAAGTTTTAATCACCCCCTGTCATTTCATCATATTTTTATGGTTGGAAAACATTTGTAAAGGGTGTTTAGGTTCACTCCTCACCCAAAGATCCAATCCATGTTCTTGTTTTTGGAATGCATTATAAGCTTTAAACCATTTGAGTTGGTTAACTACAAAAGAGATAAAAGGTTGGAATTGAATGTCCTCAACAAAAGGATTAGGGTTATTTTCTACCTCATTTGCTAAGATCAAATTATGCAGATAGAACTCATAAAGAAGCCTCTAGACCTTTGCACCATGTTTCTTGCAACAATTTATAAAATCTTCAATTGTCCCTAATTCAATCGGTTTACTAGCTCTTACAGCTTTGATTTTTAATAACAGGTACCGTTCTAATAAGAACAAAGAATAATTGGTGGAGGGAGACCTACATGTCAGGACATCTGAATACAATGAGCAGATGGTGTTTGTCTGACTCATGACTCTGTCTAGCTTAAGTTTCACCTTCTCTAACTTTTCTTCCCCCTTTCTACACCTGTCAAAGGTCTCGTTCTCCATTATAGTTAGTTCCCTAAACTATTTCTGCAGCTCTTGATATCTCTATAGGGGAACTATCTCTTGTTCATATCATTCTAAAGTGAGCTGGGCTTGTGTCAATTCCTCCTGAAGACTTAGTAAAATAGGGTCATGGTGCATTAGGATGTCTTTGACTTGTATGTCCATCTGAGTGCCTATGCTACAAGAGGGGATATCCTATGTCTGAGTGCCTATGCTACAAGAGGGGATATCCTCTGTCTACACTTCTTCATTGTGGGAGGCCCAATCCTCCGTTTGAGTAGCTACATCTACTAATGCAGCGGAAATAATGGTTTAATAAAAGCCCGCAATGGATTTTTCCATCCCAACCAATCACCCCACCAAACACCCCTTTTTCTTTATTTTCCCTTGTTCCTATCAAAACCCAAAAACCTTTGAATAGACATAAAATAATGATTTTCCATTTTGGGACCAATATGCCCTTTTAAACTGTTGAAAACAACGTTTGAATGCCTTTTATACACATATATGGGGTTTTATTTGTAGATCTGGATCTGACCAATCAAATGCTAAAGATCCACTCACAGTATTGATGATCGGTAAACCACAAGGCTTCTTATATCGATGATTCCCTTTGGTCCGATGCAATATCGCTATCGCCATCAAAGATTTACAATGGCTGCCTAATACTTTATGAACTCCACTCTTGGAACGCTGATGCGATATGCCAGCGGTCGCATGTCGCCAAGGCTTGGGGACAAGAATTGTCACGTGTTGAATGGTTTGAGCGATGCCATATATATATGAATTACTAGACCTGATAAGTCCCAAAGTCAACCTTTATATTATTTCACATCCGGGTTTCTGAATCGACTAAGTCTTTCGTGTGATTTCCTGTGTAAATGGGATTTCCGCTTGTGGACCCAAACTACACCAAATCTCCCTTAAATGCGGGGATTTCCATTATGAACTATGAAAACACAGGACCAACATCAAAGTGTTTAAACACAAAGAAAGGAAGTCAACATTCAAAGCCTCCACGGGTTGCTCAAATGATAATGCACGCAATACTATTTTATTCACCATAAATAAATTACAGAGTCTCAACCTGAGCCCAGATACACAAATAATGACCTTTGTCTTCAAAAGAAATGCAATCTGCACCCGCTCTATGCTCTTGCTCCACTCTAAGCCCTCTCTCTCTAATCTCTCGCTTATTAAATTTTCTCCTTTTATCACTCAAATAATTCCTCTAACAATATCTAACAACAATCTTCTATTCTCAAGAGATCTAACAGAAAATCCTATATTTCTTAACTCTCCTTCACACCTATGCTAACAACTCTATCTCTAAATCTAAAATAAGATAGTCTCTAAATTATTACAATAATGAATTATAACAAACTGCTTGAGAGATCCAACCCTCTCAGTAAAAACCGGTTTTGACCCAACAGTCAATGAATTTCAACCTATTTAGCCACAACATGTTAACAAGTTTTCACATTGTTGGCTAATCCCGATGCTCCTGCATCATCTACTAAATCTACATGCAATCATGCTTGAGTGGCGATTATTCGAGTAGGTATGAGCTTAGTTTGAGTCCCTGTAGCCCTACCTTCACATAATTCCGTTTGCACGGCCACATTGGCTACCTTAGGGGTATTGTTCAGAGTTTTTCCCATTGTAATTTCCTGTATTTTTTGTCAGAGCCTCTTCAATGTCTTACGAATCTTCTGGTGTTCTTTTCTTAGCTTCCCCAATATTATTCTAGCTCTGTGCCTCTTCTGAGGAGTAACTGATCTACTAATGGTCTCGTTAATAGCCTCTGTCTCTAAAGATCCTAGTTGTTCACCCTGGCTATACTCCAATAAGACTGTGTCTCTAGATTTATTATCGGACTCTCGAATAACCTATGTGTCTTCTTCCTCTTCTTGGCCTGTGACTTCTATGTCTAGACCTTCTTGCTATTGATCATGACTATTTTCCAATGGTAGCATGTCACCAGATTGGTTCTTTAATTCCTGAATATCCTCTATATCTTCTTCCTCTTCTTGGTTTGTATCTTTTGGGGAAGACAGAATTCCGGTATAGCCAGAATTCCTTGGAGATTGGGCTTCTCCGAAGTTAGGATTAAGCGGTTCTTCAGGCTGCATGTAGATGTTCATATTGACTAGGACCTGGGCCATCTCTGCCTCGAAATCCTGCAAAGAATCGTCTTGATAACTCATATTTGGTGTTGGAGGAGGCCCTACTTCATTTTCTTGTTCATCATTGGAATGCCTTGATCCTTCTTGCACTGAGTCAGGTCTATCTCCTCCCTCAGGTTTTGATTCATGATTATCTTGTCCCTGCAAGTCCTGTACATTTACCAGGCTAGATGATTCTGTTGGTTGACTAACACTGCCTTGAGGATTTTCAGACATTCCTTGGTATGAATTCAACCTTGTAGATCATCTACTCTTGTGAGGTCTGCTTCCTAAAGGGGACATCCTTTTTCTTTTTGGAACAGGGTTAGGTGCTGGAAGGTTTTCACCTCTTTCAAGGGCTGATATGAGATGATCCCATGTTGATTGTTGTTGGGCAATTTTGTGACTAAATATTAATCTGATCAGAAAATGGTGGCTAAATACTGTCTCTGGGTGTTGATCCCATCTCAGCCTCTCAGCAGTGTCATGCAATAATGAATTCAATAGTGTAGGCAAATTAACAGAGCATTTTTGTTTTAAGACTGCTAAAAGTTTGAGTTGCCATGGCCTTACCACATCTCGATGCCCATTGCAGGTAATATAGTTATGGAAAATTCATTCCAATTCTGCCCATGGCTCTCTGAGAGAAGATGGCTGAATGGCTTTGCCCTTCTTGATTAGCTCTTGTCCTTCTTCCCTAAAAATCCCCATAGTGTCGTGCAGCTTTAGCCGCTTGTTAGCGCATACTGGTCCTTCTGCCGGTAGTCCAAACACCTCTACTATCACAACATCTGATACGTTGATTTGTCTACCTCTCACTAGGGATTGTCCATTCTATAGATGCTATAGAAATTCAATGGCGATTTCCTCATTGGGGGGTTGAAGTCTTGTAAAATATGTTTTCCATCCTGCATGAGAGAGAATTTCCCTAGCTCCTTCGAAGACAACTAGTATTAAAGGTTCTCGGTGCACTGTTTTACCTCCCATGATGCTTGAGTTCTTCCTACTCCTACAAACAATTAGTGCAGTGGAGAAAACACAGCGACAAACAACAGCCGAGAGATAGAACAATGAGCAGTTGTAACAACACTGTTAGGTGATATTTTATGAAAATAAATACCATTAAATCGAGGACTGTTATAATTACACACGCTCTGTGATTATGGGATGTCGTATTATCCTACAAAATCCAATAAAACAATGAAAACGCATGCATGAGTGTACTAGAGGTCCCCGCCCCCTCTTGAAATTAGAGGTTTCTTACGACCGAATGGACGAAAAGATGGCATTTTGGCGGGAAGTACAAGGGTGATGGATTGGGCAGTAAAGGTAGCAGAGTACGTATATTAATGAAATGATTGTAAAAGGATATTGGAGTAATGCAAACGAGGCGTGTAACAAGAATTATTAATAAGTGATAAGCTGCTGTGAGGTGATGCGATAAGTAAAAAGGATATCATACATAAGAGATGATACCTTACCATCATTATTCCACTTGAAAATGATGTGATTGATTTAGAAAAAATTAACTCATGCATAAAGGTTCAAGGTAAGGTAAGTTAGGGAAATAATCTCTCCATAGAAAAGTAGAAAAATAAGAAGAGGGCATTGTAATAATTATTGATGTAGGAAATAAAACTTCAATACCATAAGCAGAGCTTCTGCTGCTTGCAGGCATCCATAGCCTCGACAGAGTTGCTTTCTAACCCTTAGGAGCTAGGATCCTCTATGTATAGTTGGGGAAGTGCATTATGATGTCCACAATAGAGATCAATGTGTTGGCATGGTAACCAGATGAACACATTGCCATTCACTAGGAAGTAGCGAAAGTGGTCAGGCCAGCTCATGATGAGACCTCTTGTTCCAAGGATTTTGTTTCTTGAGGCATCCATTGGGTCATATCCCTGGTGTGGTGGTCACAGTGGGCATGCCACTTCGCCACATCGCTCTAAACATGGTAGGCTAGCTCATGATGAGACCCCCTATCCTCCATTTATAGATCAAAAAATAAAATTGTTATTGAATTATATATATATATATTTTACACTCCCCATTTTATATATAGTGGGTGGCTCAGTACTCCTTAAGAGTAGGGATGGCGGAAGAAGTTTGAACATATAAATAGAAAACAATATACCCATAATCTTATTGATAATAAGCAGAGAGAATTATACTAGAGGGAGTAGAACCAACATGGTGAAGATAATCAATCAGTATCATTTATAGCAGAAATGAGGACAACAAAGTGATATAGATAATTGTGTCCTTTCTTTTTCGATCATCACAAAGCAGTCTTGTTAGAGATAATAATGTTAAGGATATCTGCCTGCTTCAATAGACTCCATACTTATTGTCCTCATATATGTATTGTACTTTACGCCATAAAGAGGATAAAAAAAAATGAGCTAGGATGGGCTAGGAATGATCATGCAAGGGGAAGAGAGGGTCGTTCTAAAAGATACTCCCAAAGTGTTGTTCCCTTGAGGGAACAGTAAAAACACTCAGTTTTAAGTGTTGTTCCCTAGAGGGAACAACAAAAACACTCAAAAAAAGTGTTGTTCCCTTTATGGAACAGCAGCTGTTCCCTAGAGGAAACAACAAAAACACTAAAAAAAGTGTTGTTCCCTTTAGGGAAAAAATACTCGCAGAAAGTGTTATTCCTTGGAGGTAATAACAGCTGTTCCCTGTAGGGAATAGAAAAAACACACACAAAAAAGTGTTGTTCCGTTTAGGGAACAACAAATCAACATACAAAAAGGTGTTGTTCCCTAGAGGGAACAACAAAAGAAAATAGGAAGAGAAAAACCACAGGCAAGCAATCATCCCTACTTCTCTAAAAAACATAAGGGCAATGATATAGAAGAAAGAAAAACAATAGAAAAAACAGAAAAAACAATTGTATTTACAAGTCTCAAAATAACTTTTTACAGAATTGGTGTTGCGGAAGAGTTGCCTTGTGTAGCAAGAATTTGTATCGTAGAATATTTGCTTATCTGTTGGCAAAATGATTCCCTTGTAAGCGGTTTGTGGTAGATGTGTACTCGATACCCATTTTCTTTAAAGGAATAGCCAGGCCCATCAATGGTGGCTAATGTAAGGGTGCCATTATCGTGCACCTCTTTTATCTCGTAGGGACCTAACCATATTCTGAGTTTGCTCGGGAAGTCCTGGAACCTGGAATCGTACAGAAGCGCCCAGTTGCCTTCATGGAATGTGTTTTTCTTGATGAGGGCGTCATGCCATTTTGCTCTTTGTTGTTGAATAAGTGCAGTATGCTGAAGAGCCAATAACCGTATTTCATCTAATTCATTTATTTGTTTTAATATATTGATTTGTGCTTCATTCAAATCCAACCCCACTTCTTGGGCTATCCTTAATGTCTGTATTTAAAATTCTATGGGGAAGATAGGTTCCTTACCAAACACTAGCTGATATGGGGAGTATCCTATTGTATTTCTCCAAGTCATACGATATGCCCACGGGGCTTCCAGTAATCGGGTAGTTCAATCGCATCTGTGCAAGGTGATTGTCTTTGTTAGAATGGCCTTGATTACCTTGTTGGTACTCTCTACCTGGCCGTTTTCCTAGTTGGTACGGAGAGGTGATTCTATGAAAAATGTGATGATTTTTTAGTTTAGAAACAATCTTATGGCCTACAAATTGTGGCCCTCCATCCGTAATTATTTCTCTGGGTAAACCATACCGCACAAAAATGTCAAAGAGAAAATTGGTTATTGTTTCCTCTGTTGCTCTTAGTAATGCTACTGCCTCCACCCATTTAATCATGTATTCCATTGCAACCAGTATATATGATATTTTATTAGATGATGTATTTATTGGGTTGACAAAATCTAACAACCAATGTTCAAAGGGTTCGATGACTAGCTATGGGTGTAGGGGCATCCCGCCAGAATGGCCAGGGCAGCCCATTCTTTGGCAGCTATCGCATGCCTGGAAAAATTTCTTAGTGTCCTTAAAAATCTTGGGCCAATAATAGCCCATATGTAAGATTTTATGTCCAGTCCTATGGTTTGCAAAGTGTCCACTGCAAGGTCCATCGTGGGAGGCTTTTGGGATATCGTAAATTTTTTCTTCCCTGATACACCTATGGATATGCATACCGGCTCCTGTGTGAAATAGGTATCCTCCAAGCCAAGAGAACTGAGTGCTGCGTTGCACTATCAATTTCCTTTCTCTGGGTGTCAGGGGTTTGGGTAGTTTTCCCACTGCTAAGTAATTCGCCACATCTGCATACCATGGTGTTTTCACGGTCACAGTAAATAGGTGCTCATCGGGGAACTGGTCTTCTACCGCAATTGCGTCATCTGTTCTTGGCACTCGGGAGAGGAAGTCTGCCACCAGATTTTCCTTTCCTGGTTGATATTTGATCATTATGTCAAACTCCTACAAAATGATTAACCATTGTGTCACTCTTCCATTCATAATATTTTTATTAGCTAAATATTTGATAGTAGAGTGATCAGTATACAGGACCACAGGGTATCCTGTTATATAATGTATAAATTTATTAATAGCATAGATTAGAGCTAGAAACGCCTTCTCTATCACTGTGTAATTCAACTCAGTAGGAGTTAAATTTTTGCTGATGAAGTATATTGCATAGGGTTTCTTGTCTTCTTCTTGGCCAAGAACTACTCCAATGGTTGCATCTGATGTGTCTGATGAAATATGGAATGGTATATCCCAGTTCAAGCCTCGTAATACTGGTGTTGTTGATAATAGCCATTTTAATTCTGCAAAGGCAATGTCGCATTTTTCATTCCATATAAAATTAATATTTCCTATCAAGGCATATAATGGTGCAACAATCTGTGAATTTTTTTATTATAAATCTTCGATAATATCCAACAATCCCAGAAAACTACGTACCTTTGTTTGAGTGCAGGGGATAGATAGTAAGAGGATTACCTATATTTTTGCTGGATCTACCTGAATTCCAGCCACTAAGATGTAATGGCCCAGTATCAGGCCTTCTGTCATCATCATATGGCATTTCTCATGGCTCAAACAGAGCCTAGTAGAAATGCATCTTTCCAGGACTTTCTCCAATGTCTATAATGCCTACTCAAAGTCATCTCCATAGGGTGTGAAATCATCCAGGTATACCTCTAATCCTTCATTTATAAAATTTGCAAAAATACTGAGTATGGCTCTTTGGAATGTAGTAGGTGCGTTGCACAGTCCAAAAGGAAATACCTTGTAAGCAAACATGCCCCAAGGGCAGGTGAAAGTAGTCTTATCTTGGTCTTCGGGGGCAATTTGGATTTGGTTGTAGCCACTGAAGCCATCCAAGAAAGAGAAGAATTTTTTACCTGCCAATGCGTCTAGAACCTGGTCGATAAACGAAAGGGGAAAATGGTATTTTTACGTTGCTTTGTTAAGCTCTCTGTAATCGACGCATATACGCCATTTCCCATTCTTTTTAGGAACCAAAATTAATGGAGAAACCCATTTACTATTAGATATAGGATAGATAAAATTCACATCTAACAGTTTATGTAGTTCGTCTTTAACAATATCCTTTAGGTGAGGATTTAATCTACGTTGAGGTTGTCGTATGGGTCTTGCGTCTTTTTCAGTGTAAATGTGGTGCATACATAGTTGAGGGTTAATCCCTTTCATATATGGGTAATCCTAGGCGAAAGCCTTTTTATATTTTCTAAGGATTTGAATAAGCTTTTATTGCTGGTCATCACTGAAGTTTTTGTTAATGGTAAGGATTTTCACTAGCCCAATTTAAATAGGTTTGCTATTATAGACAATTATTGTTGGTATTGTTTGGTCATTGATATCTTTTAAAGGATATTCTTCAATTTCATTATCAAGGACTACTTCAATCATGTGACATTCTAGATTAGATACTGCAGTAGGGTGGTTAATGTAAGTGTTAATAATATCATCTTCTATTTGGTTTCTAAATTCAAGAGCATCTACCACAGTTAATGGTGATCGAATATTTTCTATTAAATATGTTATAGGTTTCTTCCTAGTTTTTATTATGGTTAGGCTTGGCTAAGATGGAGGGTATAAAGCTAGGTTCTTCACATCATTCCCTCTAGTTATAGTCATAATGCCTATCCGGCAGCTTATCTAAGAATCTGTAGTCGCTAGCAAAGGTCTTCCTAATATTAAAGGATGCCCATCTAGTCGATTTCTAGGATTAATAATAAAAAAATCTGCCAGGTATTCCCAAGAGTCTATAGACACCATCACATCATGTAATGTCCCTTTTGGTTTAATAACTGAAAGGTCAGCAAGTTCTAGCAAGGTCGTAGTCAGATCTAAGGCTGTGATGCCAAGCCTCTCACAAGTTGTTGTTGTGAGATTATTAATGGCTGCCCCTAAATCGACTAAGGCATTGGGAAAGGAGTATCCATTTATTTGTACTGTGACAATAGGGTTTCCTGGATCTTTATATTCCACCGGTTCCTCTTTGCCTAATAATAGATCAGATAAAGTTCCAACTACATGCATAGTTGGTGTTAATTTTATTTTCCTCATAGACTTTTTGGCAGACAATTCCTTAATGGTTTTTGCATAGATTGAAATGTCTTGAATAGCCTGGAGGGAGGGGTTTTTTAATGCAAATATTTCTTAGTTCTCTCAGGAGATCGAAGTCGGGATATTCAATTGGGGGAGGTATAATCAATCTTTCTAGGAATGGCAGAGAAGAGGTAATGATCTATTCGTGGCTTTTCTGCTTGACTTTATTTTCCCTTTTAGGTGTTTGTTCTACAGTCAATATCTTATTTGGGTATGGCTCTTCAAGTTGCAGATTTTTATCATCCTCTAGCGCGATTATCCATCCAGAACTCAATTTGAGTTCATTACATTCTCTTAACTCAGTTTCTGGATCTAGACCTTCAATGATTTGTACTGCCTGGACTGGTCTGTTGTTAGGATTTGGGTTGGGCTGGGCTAGGAGTTGTGGTCGTAGATTGGATTAAGGATTCTACTACAACGTATAAGGTGCTGGTAGCATAGGTTGAGGTAGGGGGACTGTCCCTACTGGCGGGTTCATGGGTCTTTGCCATCTTGATT
>APFE030170963.1:112810-131413 GCA_000404065.3 Pinus taeda
TCCAGAGGAAACTGGTCTTTAGGCCAAGGCATTCTAGCTTTCTGTCAGCTTCTTTCCAGCCTTCCTCCCTTTTGTTCAAAACAAGGTTGCCCAATTGGTTTTTCACTTTTAGCTGTGCCTTCTTGCGTTTGCCTGAGAAATGTACCATATCAGCATTCCCAAATTGCCTGAAGTATTCAAGGGCAAATAGTCTCATGGGCACATACTTGGGCAATCTGTATGGGGGTAACTCACAACCATATATTCTGATAATGGTGTAGTTTTGGTAAAAATACCAATTCCCAATGCTGTACACTTTGGATAACTGCAGGATTCTCAGCATCTCATCAGTCAGTCTTAGAGGAGGCGAGCTTAGGAACAAAGACATGGCTGGGTGAATGAAGAGGTCTATAAATTCATAGTAAGTGTATGGAGAGTAGGCTCTGCAATGAAACACTGAGCTCCAGTACACTACTGACCTTGGATTGCCTTGTGCATCTGTTCTTTTGACAATGAAGGAGAATTTCTCATGCTGATAGTATAGAATTAAGTGGTAGATGTAGGAGGTGTATCTGAACACCTTCTCTCTTGACAGGTTCAAAAACTGCTCATGCATCTTATCTGATATGTAGGTGGCATAGTCATAATAGATTGGAGTTTTGCCAGGGGAAAACATAGTCATCATCACCAGTACAGTTTCATCAATATATTCAACTAGTTTGTACCCCAGGATGGAACTGATCATATCTGCAAGATCTACACCCAACTGATTGAGGTAACCAGCAAAAATAGGAGGGTATTGCACAGTGTCAGAGTTAATAAACAATTGGTTCAACTTTGTGATCTAAGCATCTGTCAGCATCTTAGCTCCTTGGTTTATCAGATCCAGCAAAGACAGAGGAACCAATTTCTTCTGAGTCTTAAACTGCAGCATCTCTCTAATGGCCTCAGGGGTCATGTAGAATACAACTGAGCCTGAAGGGTCAAGCATAGCTCTTTGAGTAGGATCATAGCATACAACACACAGATGAATCAGGTCAGGGAATTGGTTGACCTGAGGGAGCCTGAAAATTGGGAGGAAGGAATCCCAAATGCCCAATATATCTATCCTATCTTCATGTTTGGCTTTCATCTCATTTAGCAGGTGGAGGTGGAACTTGCTGTGTGTTAAGGAGTCCTCTGAGATTTGGTAATCTAGGTCTGCCAAATCTTGCCACTCCAATTCTCTCTGAGGGGCATTCAAAGGAGCAACATTGAGGGCCACAGGTGCAACTGGAGTGTCCATGGTTAATTAAACTCTGTTTTGTATGAAGGTTGATGTTACTAGACTGTGCTACCGAAAAACAGTACTGCCTGGATGAGGCGAATTGCGAAACAGAGGATGACAGGGTGAGTTTACAGCAATTGAAATACTGCTCACAGTCACTTGAGAAGGTAAATCCTTGTTTTTCACAGACTCTCCTTAATAATTAGGTCCAGGTACCAGGTTTTCTGTTCACGACTGCGCGAACAGAATGCAGGTTTTTAATGAGAATTTTGCTTAAGCAGGCTCGGCTACCGAATTTCGACCGTTAAATTTTCAAGTGGGAGCTGGGTGCAGAGAATTCACCGGTGAATTATGTGTTTTCAGTGCCTAAAATGAGTTCTCAGTTATTGCAGACAAAAACCAGGCTTAGAGAAGACTTGCAGGGATAAATACCTGGTAAATCGATGGTCCGGGTCACAAATGCAGGTGGGTAGGCGCGCCGAAGGTCTCCAGGTTGATTTGAGCAGGTTGGTGCAATTTTGGTTGTAAAATGCATGCAGAGGCGCAACAACAGTTTTTGCAAAAAGTGCGAAAAAACGTGAAAATTTGACAAAATATGGCTTTTTTGGGACATTCGCGTCTTTTTCGGGTGACGTCAGCATGACGTCATCAGGTGGATCAGGGTCGGATGACGTCAGTATGACATCATCAGGTGACGTGGCGGCCTATGAATGGTCCACAGGGGTGGTGAGGTGGCAGACAAGTGGAGTAATGGTGGACGGGGGTTGCGGACGCGGCGATGACGCAGGCAGTGATGCGGCGCTGACGCTGGCTGGCGGATTGACGGAAAACCGGAAACCACGGTGGTAACATATTGGACCGCTTATGCTACGGAAAGGAATCTGTCAGAGGGGGCTCCGATACAATTTGGGGGCGACGCGTGGACCAGGCCTGACGTCAGCCTCTGACAGATATCAGACGATATCTTTTGGACGTCGGGGCCGGTTCGATATCCGCGTCAACCGACGGATGAAAAGTGCTTGATCGGACGGTCGATGGGCCGATGACTTGCACGGATGATACGGCGTCGGGCGGACATTAAACTATTATTTTCCTTGGGAGTTGCGCCCGGCGGGACCTTTCGAAATATCAAATGAATTTCATGGTTTTTCCAATGTTTTTCTTTATTAAATCACGCATAGCTGAGAAACTTTAGGGTAAGGCGGAACACTAATGTTTTTCAACGTATTTTTGCAAATTTAGCGCATGGCTTTAAGAACTTAGGCTAAGTGGGTTTTTTATGCAATTTCATATAAAAGCACAAATGGGTCTCGAACTTAGGATAAGGAGGACAAAGTGGGTTTTTCATGCATTTTGCCTTTTGAGCGGGTCTAAGGGTGCAAAAAGGATTTTTTTTAAGGTTTCTTAGGCAAAATGAAGGGTTGGCTAAGTAGATGAGTTTCTGAAGGTGAAAAAGAGGTTAGGCTTGGTTCTCAAACTGACCAGATGTCAATTTGATTCCCTGGTAGTGAATCATATGGCTATAATGCCAAGGAAGGGATATTTATAGAATGCTTAGGGTTTATACACCATGGTCTTATAATAGTAGGGAAAGGTTAACATAGGGAGTTAGATAATAAAAGTTAGAGGTTAATATGGAGGGAGAAGGTGAATGAGGAGTGATATTACTAAGTTTTCTTGAAAACAACTTAGTTTAGGGAGTAGATCAAAATGAAAAGAATTTTGTACGAGAAATGTGGCTCTTAGGAATCAAGAACCAACATAAAACCTTAAATTTCTTTCATAAACACAACTGGTTAAGGGATGTTAGTAATGAGTGAAAAACAGGGAGAAAAGGAAGTTAGACATGCTCCATTGTGTTGCTTTCCTTGTATTGACCAGCATGATTTAGATTGAAAAGACCACCACTTCTGCAGCCTCATCTACCTACCCATCTATTTGCCTAGCATTTTTTTCTTCTTCTTGGAGGGTGCACTTGGACTTGCAGACCCTTATGTGCCTTTTCTTTTCCATTGGCTTTTTCTTTTGATTGCCTATCTAAAACTACCCTTATTGCTTCCAAGGCCCCAGATTAAGCAGTTGGGAACCTTAGCTTCTCTGCCTAAGTACTGATTTGCCAAGATTAAACAGTTTGGACAGACTTCTTTCTCTATTCTACAACAGAAAATTGAAACATGGCATGATCCAGATTAGACTGTTGGACCATCCATCAAAATTTAATAAACATGAAGGCATGTACACACCTTTCCTTTCCTCGGAAATATGGGATCTTTGTATCAGCAAAGCAGAGCATATTTGGCATTTGAATTTTCCAAGCATGAAATATGAAACCTATTGGTATAGGTATCCAACACAGTGTACACAAGATGTGGCTAGTGCATGACAGAAACCCTCTGAACCAACCAATAAAGAATGCTATCATAGAGGTGAGGAATCCACCAATAGGGTTAAATGGAAACCAAGGTACTACACAAATCCCAATGTGTGATAATGTAAGCTAATGTCAAACAGAAGGGAAACCACTCAGTCAAAGACCCATAATACTGATTGATGCTGAACACAAGATCACCTATCAATGATGGAAATAGGTCTAGGGTGTCACTGTAGGCCTACTGTGAGTGTAATATGTCGAATT
The DNA here is from genome assembly GCA_000404065.3 of Pinus taeda. NCBI lineage: Eukaryota > Viridiplantae > Streptophyta > Pinopsida > Pinales > Pinaceae > Pinus > Pinus taeda. Next base: position 116,692 of record APFE030170963.1, read on the forward strand.
CGATAAGAGAAAACCCACCAACAAGAAGTTAGTGGAGACCTTCTGAAAATAGCACGAGAAAAGGACCAAATAACTGATGTGATACTAAACATAGCTCTAACAGACCAGGTATGGCCAACTGCATATGAGTCAAGAAAGACTGTAAAAAGGCCGACTCAAGTTTACTTTCCTTGAACAAAATCAAGACTCAACTATGACCATATGGAATCATATGATAACTTTGTATAAGTTTGTCATGCAGGAGGCATAAACAAACTCTCCATATGATTGGAAGGGATAACCAACCAGAGGAGTAATGACTCAATAACAAGGTTATGGATCTCCTAAGTCAAACTAAAGCCCATCCCGATGGAGGAAAGACTCATTTTAAGTGTTTTGTTCAGGGGCGTCACAGTTGACTCTTACTGCCAACAATGATGGAAGTAAAGTCCCATTCCTGCTATTTTTTGGACTATATATCTATCTATCTATCTATCTATCTATCTATCTATCTATCTATCTATCTATCTATATATATATATATATATATATATATATATATATATATATATATTATATATATATATATATTAATATATATATATATATATATATATATATATATTATATCTATATATATATATATATATTATTATATATATTATATATATAATATATTATATATGGTCTTTTTCATATTTGGAAAGCCTGAAAAAGAATAAAAGAATGTCTAGGGTAAAGTGGAAAGAACGAGTGTCCAAATACATATGTGCTAGTTCCTAGGAGGGGAGCATTCCTATTCTAAATACAAGGTGATGAAACTGGTTAATGACACTCAAAGGATTGTTCTTTCAATGGGAAAAAGGTGTCAAGCTGCAAAGGCTAATTGATTGTAAGGTTGATTTTGCAAAAAGACATGGTCGAAAAGTGGCTTATACATGAGTCCAAGTGAAGCCAGATTAAGGCCAAAAGGTACAATAGTCAACATGCAATGCAGCAATACAACTCAACATGTGGGGCCCTCTAGGGTATAAAGCCAGAAAGACAATGAAAAAGAAGGAGAATGAAGCTTCATCGCAAAACGTCATGGCGAGACCAAAGAGGATTCCTGAGCCTACTCAATCTTTGGAGCATGGGATACATATGTTAATGAGGATATAACTAGGAATCCCATGTAAAGTAAGGCTCTACCATCATATCATGATTTTCTAAGTCGGTGAGTGAAAATGGTTTTAAGAATCATAACACAATGGGGTCGACCCTAAGGAAATATATCACAATATGGAGGCTAAAATGCATAATGCAATTGAAAATTGATATTTCCTGACCTATATTCCAGTGACGAAAAATGATACCTTCCATGACGGGTCAACGGTCATGGAATCAAAGTGGTAGAAAAAATATCAAAGTATTCATTTTAACCTTAAAGACAACCTATCCCAACACTCAAGGCCAAACAGTCACAAAGTTTATAAAATTATTAAAAATAAAAGATAAACTTTGTAAAAGTGGGTTTTTAAAAGTTTTTCAAATCATAAGTTATAAATAGACCTTTTGGTCCAACAAACCTCATTTTTGTTTTGGAAAATTGAGAGAAGGAGCTCAGGAGAAAAAACCAACAACCACAATCCACCCTATTTCTCAGCCCAAACAATTACCAAATCTCCACGCATTCCTCAAATTCGATCCTTTAATGAATTTATGTGAATTTCAAACAATGTTTTGATATTTTTACCGTAAAGAATTTATTTTTAGTTTTCTCTCTGTGCGTATGTGGGTTGGGCATATCAGAGTCACATATGAGTAAGCCCTATATGCAACTGTGTATTAAGTGAACCCACGTGTGTGGAGTGAAAAAATTCAAACTATCATTTTTAATGGATGAAAATGTTTGAATTACAGGATGACTATCACATGGAAAGAAAGAGAGAGTAGTGGAGTAGACAATGAAGTAATGAATGACCTAGTGTCACTGGATGCATTGAGAGGGTGTGGTTGTTAAAAAATTTCAAAATGCCTAATATGAAAACCAACACAAGGTTGCTGGAAATGCTTGTGAATTATTGGGATCCAGAAGAATATGCTTTTATGATTGATCAAATGCCCTTGCAAGTTGAAGTAGAAGATGTCTACTTCATCACTGGACTTTACTGAAAAGGGGATCCAGTTAACTTGCAAGGGAAGGTCTGAGGTAGTCTCAACGTAGATGATTATATTCGCATATATTTCCCCAGAAATAATGAGAAGGTAGGGACACATATCCCCATAAATAATGTGGAGAGTCTACCCCTCAAGATTCTCCTTTTTACTATTGTGAGGGTAGAAATTTCAACTTCATTGCGCCAGGCATCATAGTTACAATGAGCCTAGTAGTGGATTGCCTCACCCCAGTCTTTGATCGGTGTACAACCCTCCTGATCAATCTAAATAATCAAATCACTTCTATAAAAAAGAGTAATACCAAACATTTTTGGTATAGTACCATCCTTTGCACTTTATTCTTTGAGAGGACACCAGGGCTTTGACCCAAAGTGATCTCTACCATCAGCAGCCTGAGAGATCCACGTATAGGTAGATGGGTTGAATTGATGAAGAGACTAGGGGGTGGCGTGGTCCCTAAAACAACTTTTGATGACAATTTTTTCCTTTTGTGGGAACAACAAGTCATTGCCATCGAGGACTACCCTAATGTAGGTATGGGCTTCAGAGAGGATCCAAATCTAGTGCTTCCACCAGATGTTGCATGGGGTGCCATAGGTAAAAATATTTTTAAGTTTTTTAAAGTTATTTGATTTTTTTGGATTTCAAAAAATTATGAATTGAAATTATTTTTGATGAGATAAATATTCTTACAAAATTATTTGATCATGATACAGATGTGGGACCAGTAAAACCTGAGGGTCTACCCAGGCATAGGCATCGTGGAAGAGACACAGAGTGTGCTGCAATGGAGATTGAGAGACTCCTCCATATTGTACAAAGGAACTTGGAGAGGTTAAGTCACCAGGTACCTATGGTGGCAACAAAGGATCTACAAGAGGCTATGCAAAGATGCATGTTAGGAGTACCATGAGATTGGATGTGGCTCTTCCAACGAGTGGCTAATGCCATCGTCTTCTACCGAGATGCACATTTGGGGCTAGACCCATAAATATAGATTAGAGATGTCTAAATTTTGATAGGCATGATTGGGATTAAGCCCTAATTTTGTAGGAAATGCTTTTCTCGATTTTGTATAACATTTTGAAAAAGAGATTCTATCTATATATAGACTGTTTGATAATGTGATGATCATATATATAGATAGTGTTTGATTATTTTTTATTTTTAATGCGATAAATGATTAATATGCCAATATAATGCTTGATTAGCTATGGAATCAGAAAATTAATTTTATGATCATGGAATATGAATAAATATGATAAAATTAATTGAACTTTGTAATAAACACACTCTCAGAAATTGGCGATATAAATAAGGATCTCTCACACAATATATGTTGTTTAACTAACAAAGCACTAGTTCTGAATCCAAGTATACTAGTAATGAATCAATACCAAGAGACATTTCTTAAGATAGTAGGTTAAGCACAATAGTATATTTGACAACATTATCTGAAGCAGGGCCGATACATATGCTTATTGAAACCAACACCTAACCAGATGGGTAGTAAATTACCCAAGAGGTGGAAGCCAAATTCTGGGTATGTCGACTAGCACCATCGGCGAACCCTAGATATACCAAATCATCCATCAATACCTACCAAAGAAAATTATAAATATAGATATCACTATGAAACCTATAGACATATCTGTGTTGACATTATGACACAAGTTTGGCACTATGACACAAGTGTTGTCCTTGATGGCAACTCACTCAGATGACAGATCACAAGTTCAACCTCTTAGAATGAAGTAAAAAGAGATATATGCAGTTTCCTCTTAACCAAGCCGCGTATACACACGAGATCACCGATCAAAAGGCGCGTATGCATATGCACGCACTTTCATGCAAGGAAAAGCACATAGATGTGGGAAAACTTGTTTTTTAGTCCATGTTATTTAGTCCTTGGTATTTGGACCTATGGTTTTGGACCATGGTATCGCGTCTGAAGTGTTGAACCCAGGTATTGGGTCCCAAGTATTGGTTCTAAGTGGTTTTGGACCATGGTATTGAGTAAGGCCTAAGGCTATAAAAGGGAAGGAAATCATTAGGTAAAGGCATTCACTCAATTATTGAATATCTTATGAAGAGCAAGATCTAGAATATTGGTCATTGAGTTATGGTGCATAGCTGGATCTAAACCAAGGAGGAACCTGAGCACTATAAGAATGACAAGTTCTATTGATGGGTCAAGATCTTAAGGCTTGAATAGTAGTATCTTTGTGTGATTTTGATCTGTTATATTTGGTGCATGACTTGATCTATAAATATGATAATCTAGGTATAACTAATATCTGAATATTTGAAAAGGGAAAATTGTCTTTTATAGATCTGTATGCAGGTTTGGCACAGTAGAGGCGCATATACATGCTGGTTCAGTAATTCAAAACTGCGTATATACTGGTTTTCCTTAATATAGAAGCGTATGCACGCATATTTTTCATCTTGAAGTAGCATACATCTCATAAAATATGTTTTAGCTACTTCTCTTTGTTGCTGCAGTATTCTCAGTTCGAGATTGATGTTTGGTTACTATTACTGTATTCTGGTTACAACATTAAGAGAAGTGATTGTTTGATTCAGTTTTGATTGGTGCAAAGGGGATGGAGATATATTTGATGTTTGATTGATGTTACTTATGGATCCAGTCTGAAAACTTTATGAAACGTGGTCCCTGGAAGAAAAGAGAAGGTTGTAGCCTTCTGTAGGTCAGCACCTATGTACTATTACATCAGCTAGTACAAGAGCTAAGGGGGTTATATCTCCCTTCCAGGAGAAGTTGGAGAACGAGAGAAGGTTGTAGCCTTTTGCAGGTAAAAGCCTGCATACTGGTATAAGACTGCACCAGTACAAAAATGTTGTAAAAATAAGTTTCTTATTAACAAGAAGATAGAGAAGCATTGCAGCAGGTGGTTTTCACCCACACTAGGTTTCCACCTTATATCTTGTGTTCATATATTTGATGATATGTTCTGCTTACTACATCTTTTTACTGTACTTATGGTTTATGAAGTTCAGATGCACTGATTAGAGATCAAATAGATTGATTAAATCTTAAGTTTACTGCATATACGCTAGTTGTTGTAGACATAGTTGCGTATATACATTGGTTTCCATATCTGAAGTAGCGTATATCTAAGTTTGAAAATGAAAAATAATTTGACTTGATAATACTGATTCACCCCTCCTCTCAGTATTATTTCCAACAATTTGTACCAGAGCAGGTCCTTCAGAAGAAGCTTGATCGCTTGAAGGAAGATCTATCATCATGAGCAACTACGAAAGGGAGGCATCCATCAGGCCACCAATCTTTGATGGGAGTAACTTTGTCTATTGGAAGGTAAGAACCACAACCTATCTTCAATCTCTTGGTGTAGAAGTTTGAGATATCCCATTAGCAACTCCTACAGATACAGCTGGTAAAAGGCAGTATGAAACAAATGAAAAGGCTGTCAATACTCTATTGGGGAGTCTATCTCAATCAGAATTTGTCAAGGTTATGCAGCTCAAAACCGCCAAAGAAATATGGGACAAGATCATTCTAAGCTATGAAGGAGATGATCAGGTAAAACGTGCAAAACTACAATCTCTCAAAATTCAATATGAAACTCTCAGAATGTACAATGATGAAAGTGTGGCTAATTATTTCTTACGTATAGATGAGATTGTTAATCACATGAAAAACTTGGGTGAGGAAATAAAAGAAGTTACTTTAGTTGAAAAAGTTCTAAGATCTTTGTCTTCTAAGTTTGAATCAAAATTTTCTGCCATAGAAGAAAAGCAGAATCTTCAGAGTATTACTATGTCACAACTGCACGGAATCCTAACTGATTTCAAAATCAGAAAAGGGGGACCATCAAACATGAGAGAAGCTGCATTCACAGCTTCAAGAAAAGGAGAATACAATAAGTCAGGGCATGCATTAGAAGAAGAGGAAGAATAAAACTTTGTCAAGAACCTTCAACGGGGTTCTGGAAGATTCAAAGGTAAGATACCTTTCAAATGTTTTGCTTGTGGGAGAGTCGGTCACTATGCAGCCAAATGTCCTCATAAAGATAAACTTGATAAAGGTAAGGAACCAGTTAAATGGAACAAGAATGTAAGTAGGAAGAACTATTATACACATGAAGACAGTGATGGACTTTCAAATAGTGATGAAGATGAGCATGGTAATGATTATAGACTTTTGATGGCTTTTGAAGATGATGATTTCTTAGATGCTATAGATGAAGGTGATATCTATGAAGAAATTTCTAAACTTAAAATTTGTTTAGAAGAAAGGAATATGATCATAAATACTCTGACATTCCAACTTGCTGAAAGGGAAAAACACAATGAAAAATTAGAATGTGAAGTTGTGGGACTTAGAAAAGATATTGAGAAAACAAATGCTCTTAATCTTAGATTTGCTAAAGGATCTGAAACTTTAGATGAGATTATCAAACTGCAGTGTTCTCCTCTAATCAAGACAGGTCTTGGATATTCTGAAGAAGCATCTCAAGCATAGAAGCCATCCACCTCCAAAAGTTATCTTCATGCAGCAAGGAGAAGTGAAGAAGTTGACAATTGTCAGTAAAGGCATAAAGCAAATCACCAGGTAAATCAGGGTCAATCTACTTCAAGGATGAACATAGATCACCAAGTAAATGAGGGTCAATCTACTTCAAGGATGAACAGAAGCTACAACTAACCGCAGGTAAATCATTCTCAATTTGCCTCAAGAATGAATGTCAATGGAGACTACAATCACCTGGATGGTAGATTTGATAATCGTAGGAATTTCTTTAATGGCCAATGTTTTTCATGTCATAGCTTTGGACAAAAAGCTACACAATGTGTTGCCTACAAGACCATCATGACTCGAGAAGCACGAAATCAAAGGAACGTGACTAGGATCATGAAGAGGACCTACAAAAACTTTTCTGCTCTTGAAAATGACATAGAATGCTCTATTTTTAACAACTTCGGTCATGAAGATTCTGAATGCAGGAGTAATTTTTGGCAAACATCTCAGAAGGAGCAACCTTCATTGGGTCCCAAAACTTGGAGAAAGAAAGAACCTCAACTAGAAAGATGTGGTATAGCCTTATATGCATAAGGAAAGGAAAATCAGTGGCACATAGACAGTGGATGTTCGAAACATATGATAGGTGATAAAGAAAAACTTTAGTCATATAGTGCCTTAGAAAAGGAAAGGAAAGTCTCATTTGGAAATGACACACTTGCATTCATAAAAGGTAAAGTTTCTGTTCTTTTGAAAGAAAAAGTCAAAGTTGGAAATGTTATGTATTTTGATGGCTTAAAGCATAATCTATTGAGTGTTAGCCAAATGTGTGATCAAGGAAATGAGGTCATATTTCAATCAAATGGATGTATTTTTTGTGAGCTTGATACAGGAGAAACAGTGATCAAAGGCATAAGAAATCCAAATAATTTATACATACTCAAGGGAGGACAACAACAGTGTTATCTAAGCAAGAATGATGAACATTGGCTATGGCAAAGAAGATTGGGGCATCTAAGCTTCTCTCAGATAAGGAAAGCAAGCAAATATCAGGTGGTTCGTGACCTCCATGACATAAGAATTCCAGACAATAAAATATGCAAACTATGTCAATTTGGTAAGCAAACCAGAACTAATTTCCCTGAGAAGGAAGGATCAGCTAGTAGGCCACTTGAACTTGTCCATACTGATTTATATGGTCCATCGAGGAAAAATTCACCTCGAGGAGAAGAATACTTTATATTGTTCATTGATGACTTTTCCAGGATGTGTTGGATAGGACTTCTGAAGCATAAAGACAACGCTTTCGAAAAATTCAAAGCTTTCAAATCCTTGGTTGAAAATGAATCAGATCGCAGAATCAAATGCATCAAGTCTAATCAAGGAGGGGAATTTACCTTGGATGAATTTTTCAACTTTTGTGAAGAACATGGAATGTGAAGGGAATTATCTACTACAAGGACTCCTTAGCAAAATGGAGTAGTGGAAAGGATGAACAGAATGCTTCAAAAAATGGCTCGTGCTATGCTTGATGAATCTGGAACTCCTGCAACCTTCTGGGGTGAAGCTGCATTTGTTGCCCTTACTATTCTCAACAAAACAAATGTTCGGGTAAACAGCACTCAAACTCCTCATGAACTTTGGTATGGTAAGACTCCTATGGTAAAATAATTCAAGGTGTTTGGAAGCAAATGTTACATCAAAAGGACTGATGAAAATCTTGGCAAGTTTGAACCTAGAGCAGATGAAGGCATTCTCCTTGGTTACACTTCCCAAAATAAAGGATATAAGTGTTACAATAAAAGACTTGAAAAAATTGTTGACAGTATTGATGTGGTGGTTGATGAAGAAGGCAACAATTCAAAACAGATAAACGTCGAAGATTTTGAAGACGAAGAGGACTATCCTTCAACATCAAACCAGACTAATGTTGAAGAAGAAACGTATGAGACTCCAAAAGAACATATAAGAATAGAAGAAAAGACTCCATCCAGGTATGTTCAGAAGAACCATCCAAAGACTCAAATTTTGGGGCAGAAAGAGGCAGGTGTTCAAACAAGAAGAACTATAACAGAAGCTTCAAGCTATCTAGCATTACTCTCCTCCACTGAACCACAAAATGTAAGTGAAGCATGCAAAGATGAATGCTGGGTCAAGGCCATGAATGAAGAACTTGAGCAGATTGAAAAGAATAACAGTTGGGAATTGGTTCCTAGACCTAATGATAAGAATGTCATAGGGACCAAATGGATATTCAAAAACAAGCTGAACGAAAATGGAGATGTTATTAGAAACAAGGCCAGACTTGCTTGTAAAGGGTATGCTCAACAACAAGGTATAGACTTTGAAGAAACTTTTGCACCGGTTGCTAGACTTGAAGCCATAAGAATGTTCCTTGCTCTTTCTAGCTTTCAGAAGTTCAAAGTATCAAATGGATGTGAAATCTGCCTTTTTAAATGGAGACTTAGAAGAAGAAGTGTATATTGAGCAACCAGATGGATTCATCCTTGGAAACAATCCAAAACTTGTATGCAGACTTAAGAAGGCACTCTATTGTCTTAAACAGGCTCCAAGGGCTTGGTATTATCGTTTGGACAAATACCTCCATCAACAAGTTTTTTCAAAAGGATCAGCAGATAGCAATCTATATATGAAAATTGATAATGATAAATTGCTAATACTTGTTGTGTATGTTGATGATATCATCTTTGGTAGCAATGAAGAAGCCATGAGTCAAAACTTTGCTTTGGTGATGCGAAAAGAATTTGAAATGTCCCTGCTTGGTGAGCTGACATATTTTCTTGGTTTATAAGTCCAACAAAATAAATACAGTATCTTTCTATCACAAACCAAGTACCTCAAGCAGATCTTGAAGAAATATGGCATGGAAGATTTGAAACCAGTATGTACCCCTATGGTAAGAGGATGCAGCCTCAGCGCAAATGATGATTCAGCAGCAGTACATCAACCAACCTATAGATCTATGATTGGTAGTCTTCTCTATCTGACAGGTACCCAACCAGACATCATGCATGCAGTGGGAATAGTTGGAAGATTCCAAGAAAATCCAAAAGAAGCACATCTTCAGGTGGTTAAAAGGATTTTCAAATATCTTCAAGGAACACAAAACTATGGCTTATGGTATTCTAGAGATACAAATCTCACACTTCATGCATACACAGATGCAGATTGGGCAGGAAGAATGGATGACAGAAAAAGTACTAGTGGTGGTGCATTCTTTTTGGGTTCCAGATTAGTATCTTGGTTCAACAAGAAATAAAGTTCAATTGCATTATCGATAGCTGAAGTAGAATATGTGGCTGTTGCATCTTGCTGCACACAACTCCTTTGGATGATGCAAAATTTGCAAGAATTTCAAATCATTTATACTCCACCTATCTCCATTTTATGTGATAATACAAGTGCAATCAGTATTTCAAAGAATCTAGTCATGCATTCAAAGACCAAGCACATACCTATCAAATATCATTTTCTTCGGGAACAGTTGCTTGAACTAAAGGTCAAATTGGAGTATGTTCCCTCCAAGGAATAGGTTGTTGATATATTCACCAAACCACTACCTAGGGAGACATTTGAATACCTCAGACAGAAGCTGGGAGTAGTGGATGCATCATTTTTCTATCGAAACTTATATGTTTAAGAGAAAAGTGGTTGTACGCAAGTTTCATGAGGAGCATCCACTTACATACGCCGGTTTCTATAGATATAGTCGCGTATATGTTTATTTGAAGAAAAATAGTGGGCCAGACTTATGATGAAAAGAGTCTGACATGGGTCTGATAGAGACCGTTTGGCACAGGTTCAGGGGGAGCATATACTTCTAATACAACATTGTTGGCATTATCTTAGAAGATCTTGGTTTAATTTCATAGTTGTTTTGGTTTCAAGTGGAATAGGTGTTGAGGGAGAACATGGTTGCTGGTCTGAATAATGATTCACAGATGCTGTTGATGATAGTTATTGATGACTATCATAGTCTTGCTGTAGATATTTTGTCTCTATGTCATGTATATCTTTTATCATCAAGGTCATGTAACGATCTATTTTGTTTCCCCACTATGCCTGGGATGGATGATGTAATGTTCTTGTTGTATCCCCACTTGGTTGGGTGGATTGGTCAATATTGGTATATCCCCACTTGGTTAGGAGATGGATGTATGTATGAGTCTTTGGTGATAGGAAGGTCATCTATAGAGTCATGTTATTTCTTGTAGAACATCTTTTTGCAGACCTTGCCTATAGTCAGGGGGAGCATGGACAACATAGCAGAGCAGAAGATTTCAGCATGTACTCAAGGGGAGCATCACCCTTTGCCCTTGATGACAAAGGGGGAGAGTGACTTGGAGTGACTTGGGGTTGTCATCAAGTCCAAAGGGGGAGATTGTTGGCATTATGACACAAGTTTGGCACTATGACACAGGTGTTGTCCTTGATGACAAGTCACTCAGATGACAGATCACAAGTTCAGGTTCTCAGAATGAAGGAAAAAGAGATATACACAGTTTCCTCTTAACCAAGCTGCGTATACATGTAGGATCACTGATCAAAAAGTGCGTATGCATATGCACGCACTTTCATGTAAGGAAAAGTGCGTACTTGTGGGAAAACTTGTTTTTTAGTCCATGGTATTTAGTCCCTGGTATTTGGACCTATGGTTTTGGACCATGGTATCGCGTACGAAGTGTTGAAGCCAGGTATTGGGTCCCAAATGTTGGTTCTAAGTGGTTTTGGACCATGGTATTGAGTAAGGCCTAAGACTATAAAAGGGAAGGAGATCATTAGGCAAAGGCATTCACTCAAGTATTGAATATCATATGAAGAGCAAGATCTAGAATACTGGTCATTGGGTTATGGTGCATAGTTGGATCTAAACCAAGGAGGAACTTGAGCACTAGAAGAAGGACAAGTTCTATTGATGGGTCAAGATCTTAAGGCTTGAATAGTAGTATCTTTATGTGATTTTGATCTATTATATTTGGCGCATGACTTGATCTATAAATCTGATAATCTGGGTATAACTGATGTCTGAATATTTGAAAAGGGAAAATTATCTTTTATAGATTTGTACGCAGGTTCGGCACAACAAAGGTGCATATACACGTTGGTTCAGTAATTGAAAACTGCGTATACGCTGGTTTGCCTTAATACAGAAGCGTATGCACGGAGGTTTTTCATCTTGAAGTATCGTAAGTCTCATAAAATATGTTTTAGCTAATTCTGTTTATTGCTGCAGTATTTTGGGTTCATGATTGCTATCCGGTTACTGTTACTGTATTCTGGTTACAACATTCAGAGAAGTGATTATTTGATTTAGTGTTGATTGGTGCAAAGGGGATGCAGATATATTTGATGTTTGATTGATGTTACTTATGGATCCAGTCTGAAAAATTGATGAAACGTGGTTCCCGGAAGAAAAGAGAAGGTTGTAGCCTTCTGTAGGTCAGCACCTATGTACTAGTACATCAGCTAGTACAAGAGCTAAGGGGGTTATAGCTCCATTCTAGGAGAAGCTGGAGAACAAGCGAAGGTTGTAGCCTTTTGCAGGTAAAAGCTTGCCTACTGGTATAAGACTGCACCAGTACATAAATGTTGTAAAAAGAAGTTTCTTATTAACAAGAAGATAGAGAAGCATTGTAGTAGGTGGTTTTCACCCACATTGGGTTTCCACCTTATATCTTGTGTTCATATGTGTGAGGATCTGTTCTGTTTACTGCACCTGTTTACTGTACTTATGGTTTATGAAGTTCAGATGCACTGATTAAATATGAAATAGATTAATTAAATCTTAAGTTTACTACATATACACTAGTTTCTATAGACACAGTTGTGTATATACGTTGGTTTCCATATCTGAAGTAGCGTATATCTAAGTTTGAAAATGAAAAATAATTTGACTTGATAACATTGATTCAACCCCTCCTCTCAGTGTTATTTCCAATAATATGCACAAAAATATACAATATATACAACCAAGGAAATGTTAGGAAGAAACCTAGGCATAATACTTTTTAAGATAAAGCCCATTTCTAGGCTCTCACAACTTGTTTCCTAAAATAAACCAATTCTTAAGCTCCCCTTTTAAGACCTTTTTAATGATAAAAGGATCGTACCACATGTGTTTAAACTTACCTGCCCCCAAGGCATCTTTGTATTGGTCATATACTAGGACAAGGTCACCTTCAGAGAAAACCCTAGGATGCACAACCTTATCATATTGGATTTTCACTTGTTTTTTATGAGCTTTGTTTATTGTGGCAACAACTCGACGCTGCTCTTCAAGATTTTCCAAATGAACGAAGCATTCTTCAAGACTAGAAGTTTCTGGAAGAAATTATACAACTAATCTAAGAGAAGTAATTTCACATTCCATGGGGAATATCAACTCTAAACCATAAACTAGTTAAAAAGGAGTGAAACTCGTAGCGGTCTTAACCAACATCTGGTATGCCCAAAGTTCATTATATAACATGCTATGCCAATTGGATCGAGCCTTATTAATTTTCCTTTGCAAGATAATTTTCAAGGATTTATTCACAGCTTCCACCTAACCATTTTCCTGAGGATAGTAAGGAGATGAATGCTCCTATGGGAAACCCAACTTGAGAGCCAATTAAGCCATCATCTTATTCTGGAAATGACTACCATGGTCAGTGACAATCTATTTTGGAATATTGAAATGAGAAATGACTTGGTTGAAAAGAAACAGGACAACTGTTTCACCATAATTCACTATAGTAGGCATAGCTTCGGCCCACTTGGTAAACTATTCGACTGCTAGGACTATATTTTTGGTGAGGGTTTGAAGAAAATGTAAAACCAAAAAGGGGCAGAAAGAAAGGAACCAAAAATAAAACTAAACAACCTCAATGCCTAAAACAAGGTACCTCATCTTTGCAAACCGAGATTCAAGAAAAAGTAGAACTAGTTCCTCCTTTAGTCTGTGAGTTAGCGAAGCTTTATACAAGGAAAAGTGAGAGGCCAAGAAAAAAAAATATGCCCTTCTCCTCATGTACCTCTATGTTATGAATAATTTGGTATCTGTAGATAAATACTAATTCCCTAGATAGTAGCTATATCTAGAACAACAGTTTAAAGCACTTTAACCTTTCTCTATAAACAAAAGATAAGACAAAGAGAATGAGAGGACCTACTTGTAATTTCGCTTTTCTCTTGTCTCCTTTGTATCGATATTGTTGCCCCTTCTTGTACTTAACATGCTTGAGAAGTACCTATAAACATCAAAAAAAGACAAAGAACCAATCAAAGAAAAAGATCTATTGATTACAAGTAAATGGAATCATATACATTCACACATATAAGCATCACATATCAAGATAAGCATATGGAAAAAGGTGCAAATAATTTATTGAGTAGAAGGAAGAATTACGACCATGAAGCCTGATTCGTAGTCACTCCTCCAGCTTTGGTTCCATCCACATCACATCATAAGCATGCCAATCCGAAAGCATAATGACGCTTACAAAAGTCTCGATTCTCAAACTAACATTATCTCCTTACAATCATCAAAGTCCAGCCCCTTGATCACTTAAATGAGTGCTCAATTTATAGGAATATGGAGGAGGTTTGGTCATAAATGAGGGTATTGAATGGCCTTCCATACTTATAATTAGTTTCCATGGAGGAAGGGATGAGAGGATAGGAGGTTACTTAACTCATTCCATATCCATTTTTGAGCTCATAGGGGATGATAAGTGTGGGAATATTCTAGATGGCTCCAGAAGATAAGAATATTCCCAGAAAACTATGTGAATTTTGCTCAATCTCACCCAACTCAGGTCAAAATGCACCTAAGTGCTTTTGCAGAGCACCCTTGCATGGGCCTACCTACGCTCATCCTTCAAGGAGTCATTTCAGGATGTCTTTTGTGGAGCGTTTGAAAGGTATGCTTTTTGAATAGTGATCTAGTGGTTTTCTAATAAGTTTCCTAACCTTTTCTGCATTTAAAGTCTAAAGAATAAAAGGATTTTGATAAATTGTGTGAAAATGGACGAACGAAGCTCAATCACCAATAATCGATGTTTTCTATGCAGAAGG
>APFE030170963.1:151700-206021 GCA_000404065.3 Pinus taeda
CAATTCATTAGAGCACTATACTACCGAGCATTACTTGGGCAAAACAACCTCGGATTGAGTTACTCTTTGAAAGAACCAAACGATCCCGGATTGACTTAATAATGTGGAATAATTGGTGGTGTGAGAGACCCTACTTGTAATTTCGCTTTTCTCTTGTCTCCTTTGTATCGATATTGTTGCCCCTTCTTGTACTTAACATGCTTGAGAAGTACCTATAAACATCAAAAAAAGACAAAGAACCAATCAAAGAAAAATATCTATTGATTACAAGTAAATGGAATCATATACATTCACACATATAAGAATCACATATCAAGATAAGCATATGGAAAAAGGTGCAAATAATTTATTGAGTAGAAGGAAGAATTACGACCATGAAGCCTGATTCGTAGTCACTCCTCCAGCTTTGGTTCCATCCACATCACATCATAAGCATGCCAATCCGAAAGCATAATGACGCTTACAAAAGTCTCGATTCTCAAACTAACATTATCTCCTTACAATCATCAAAGTCTAGCCCCTTGATCACTTAATGAGTGCTCAATTTATAGGAATATGGAGGAGGTTTGGTCATAAATGAGGGTATTGAATGGCCTTCCATACTTATAATTAGTTTCCATGGAGGAAGGGATGAGAGGATAGGAGGTTACTTAACTCATTCCATATCCATTTTTGAGCTCATAGGGGATGATAAGTGTGGGAATATTCTAGATGGCTCCAGAAGATAAGAATATTCCCAGAAAACTATGTGAATTTTGCTCAATCTCACCCAACTCAGGTCAAAATGCACCTAAGTGCTTTTGCAGAGCACCCTTGCATGGGCCTACCTACGCTCATCCTTCAAGGAGTCATTTCAGGATGTCTTTAAGCCATGAAACTATTAGGGAAGGAGGAATACGAAGTGGTGATTTGTCTAGGGCATGTAGCAACTGAATTAGGGTTTGATGAGCCCCAATAGAACTGATCTGGATGATGGGAGTGATGTGCCCAAATGGAACTGTAACAGCTGCCCCCTAAAGCATGAAGTCAAAAATGATAATGTCGAGTGATATGCTTTACAATGTGATGAGGAGGTTCCGAAGTGGATGGTGACCTACATCAATTACAATACATAATATCATGATATTTTGGATTTTTCATGAATCGCTAAGGGAGGGAATACCCATGCTCAACATATAAACTTTTCATTACATGTAACATATATAGTCATCTATAGATATAGATCCATGAAAGGATGACCATCAGTGTAAAGCATTGCACATATGATTCAGTACTCTTGAAATTGTAGCCTGGATGGATGAAACTATATCTGAGGTCTTCTATATCGTTTAATCATTTGCTCAAGTACGAGTCTAACCATGTGAATATGTGATTTGAGGTCGAACATGGGAAGACACCATCTGATTACCAACCAATGACGTGAGCCATTAATAGACGCGAGAGAAATCACCAATAATGATAATTATCCTCAAGGTACTGCAATACATTCTGCACGGTGTGAATGCATGATTTGATGTCGAACAACATACAAAGTCTTTCGGTTGAAGGCCATTGATGTCAACATATCGCCGAAAGCGAGAAACTTTCCATTGATGTATGCAAGCCTCAAGGTACCAGAAGCGTGTTTCTAAGTCAACTTCTTGGATAATGAGTTGATGTCGACAAGAAGCGACTTGTCGCAGGAGGGCCTTGATGTATCACACATCAATGACATGAAACGAGTTTAATTATTTTGGAGACAGAATTTGACTGATGACACAAGGTTTAGGAATGGCGATCATGAAAATGAAGGTTTATGGTATTCCAAAGGATGAATTTTGACTGAATGACTTCTCTTGAACATGTCGGCAACACTGATATGAATTGGTAGCATTGACCCAAAACAAAGTGATGGATGGTATGATAGACCAACGGTATGATAGCCATCAAGCTGATAACCAAACCTAAATAGCCACGCTGATGAGGTGAAAGTGTCATGTTCAAGAGTGACCTGCTACCAAAAGTTGTTTACCCCTTTTTCCATTTTCCCCAGTCATTGCTGACCAGTACCTCTTTATTTTTATCAAGCTTGAGGAGGATAACATATGCTTGTTATATAATTCCACCCTTCGGGTGAATCCATTGCTGTTTTATGTTTTAACAAGTTTGGCGAAGGTGAAACTCAGTCTTGTCATGATCGACAAGTTTGTCGCTATTTGATGTTTTAATGAGTTTAATGACAAAGATGACTCGGTCCTTTTCATGTTTAGAGAATTTGAAAAGGGACAAAAAGAAAAATCCACAAGTTCTTTTTCGTAGATTTGTCTCTCAAGCCCGAAAAAGCATAAAACCATACAAGAGAGAACCTATTGATCATGTTTGGTCAATGTATTCCTTTTTTCATAAATAATCTATCTCAGCCCGAAAAAGGGTTCAACATAAACTGAGTATATGTCTTTTACAATTCGTTAACGAGTTGAAAAGGACAAGTGCTCGACAATCTTTTCATATTTCAAGAGTCTCAAAAGAGCTTAAAGAGGACTCCGCTTTGAGGAACGAGTGGTGTCTAGGATAGCAACTGGTTCTAGTGATGTTGGAACTTCTCAAAACATGTTGATTTATGTGAAGAGGCTAGCTAATAAGACCACTCATTTCAACTATTCTTCAAAAAGGGTAAAACAACCAAGTGAAAGCATATGATCGGGCAGGTAGATAGTGACGATGGAAGGAGAAAAACCAAGGCTCATCTGATGGAAGAGGCTGATAGAATGACAATCACGAGGGTTAAAATAGAGATGGGTTCATTTTTACACAAGCTTGAACCATAGGGAACTATGCTTGGATTCAGTTTCATGTTTACACAAGCTTGAAACGAAAAACTATCCTTGGATTCAATTTCATTTTTACACAAGCTTAAAATGAAAAACTATGCTTGAATTCAGTTTCATTTTTACACAAGCTTGAAATGAAGAACTATGCTTGAGATTGGTTTACATGCCCCCAGAATGATTAAAGGGAGAGTCTCCTATAGCCATATGGAAGTCACTATGGTGAAGCAGGATGGTTATCCAACACCTTTTTGGCTTCATCCAGATAGGGACAAAGGTGAATGGGGTGATTCCATTCACATAACCTACAGTGAAAATTAACTTTATCACTAGGTGCATGCCCCCAAGCTTCATTACATTCACCTAAGTAGACAATTCGTGGCTATCAAGTGGATGGAATGAAGGTTCATTTACAAGATCAAATGAAAAACTCAACTGTGATTTACAAGATCTAATCAAAACTTGAATTCGAACTTTGCTCCATGGGTCCTTGTTTCATTTTTTAATGAACTTGACACAAGACAAGGAACTCTGCTCAGATTCCTTGTTTCATTTTTTAACGAGCTTGACACAAGACAAGGAATTATGTTCATACTCCTTGTTTCATTTTTTAACAAGCTTGACACAAGACAAGGAAATATCCTCATATTCCTTTGTTTCATTATTTAACGAGGGTGACACAAGATTGGGAACTATCATCATATCCTTGGTGTCATTTTTTAACGAGGTTGACACAAGGCAAGGAACTATCCTCATGGGAGCTATTTCATTTTTTAATGATGTTGACATAGTAAAATAACTATCCTCATTTTCCTCGATCGCAACTCATAAGAGATCATGAATTCCAAGAGGTTCTCACCAGATGGGAGATCAATACTCTGGAAGGGATTTTTAGAAAGGAATCCATTAGGGAGATCTGGTTCCAATGCCCCTAGTACATAATGTACAACATCACTGAATTGCTTGTCAGTTCATGTAGGCATGGAATGGGTTGCCACATAATTAACCCGTGGTGGGGATGATACCATTGGTACGAAAGGAACATTTAGGGAATATGGTTGATTGAAATCCATATTTGGACCGGGAAATGAAAGCTAGTCAATGGTGACAATTTTGCCTTCATGCGGGAAACAAATCACTCGAAAGAGTGTTGAAATAATAGCTCCCATATCATAAACATAGTTGCGCCCAAGAAGTAAGTTGTAATCTAAAGGGCCTGGGACTGCCATCACATTCAAATAAATGATTTTTCCTCCCAATGTAATAGGCAACTGAGGAAGGACCCCTAATGGTTAACTGGTTCCTCTGTTAAAAGCCAACAGATTCTGGGTAACAGGCACAAGTGGCGGTGAACCGAGCTCTTGCCAAGAAATGGAGGAAAGGATACTCATAGATGCAGCTTCATCTATAATAGTGCCAGATACAATCATATTACAAACATGTACTATGATCTGGAAAGGCACATAATAAGGAAGACGAAATCATGCCAGTCGATTCAAATCAAAGGAAGTGACCAAACTACTTGGAGGGGGTACCGTAAGAATGGGATAATTAACCCCTTGAGTTAAGAGATTAGAAGGATTTTCCTCCTATCTTGATGGAATAGGAGGATTTCCCCCAAGCTCATTAGAATTTGAAGAAATGAAAAGAGCCTCAGTGGTATAATACTCACTCTCTTCGGGAAAGGTATGATTAACTGAAGGTGAAATAGGGTCAAGTATTTCCTTGACCTATGAATAGTCAAGTATAGAATCATGGGATTCACATTAAGAGAGAGTGGGTTTGACCGATGGTTTATTTGGGTTAGTCACTTCATAACTAGTGAAGGATTAAGGGAGAGTCTCTTGTAACCAGATGGAAGTCGCTACGGAGAAGCAAGATGGTTATCCAACACTTTTTTGGCTTCATCCAGATAGGGACAAAGGTATGGGGTGATTCCCTTCACATAACCTACAGGGAAACTTAACTTTACCCTTCTTTCCATGAACTTTACTACCACTAGTTGATGGTGTGTCACCAGCATGATATGTGATTCCATTCACATAACCTACAGGGAAACTTAACTTTACCCTTCTTTCCATGAACTTTACTACCACTAGTTGATGGTGTGTCACCATCATGATATCCAGAAGTTGATGACACAGGATGATGTGAACGAGAAGACCATTCTTCTAAGAACTGAGAAATATCAGGACAATTTTGAAGAATATGGTCTCCCATACAAAGTTTGCATGGATATCAAACTTTGTGAGGCTTATCAAATGGTTTCTCATTAGAAGTTGCATTCAAAGCAATGGTTTCTTAGTTTCTCCCCTGCTAAATTTTCTTCTTCTTCTTCTTCTTCTTCCCATTCTTCTTCCTCTTAGCCACTTGGTTACTAGTACCAATACTTTCACCAGGCGAAGAGGAAGAAGGGGAGGAAGAAAAACTGAGGAAGAATGCAAAGGGTCAACTTTAGGATCAACTGGAGGTTGATTTTTTCCAGTTGGAGGAGTACTTGATTGCAGAGAAATAACAAAATTTTGAACCAAGGGGGTTGAACACAAACATACTGGCAAGCCAATGGTAAGTCCCTAAAGGGACAATGTAGCCATATCAGGAGCACCAATATTTCTGGAAGGAGGAAAAGGACTAGCATTCCAATCAAAAGGAATTCCTTGATCAGTGGACTCTGGATTTGTCACCATATGTCTCAACCTAAGATCAACTAAGGAGTAAGTGTGGAGGATGTTATCCACGGTTAATTAATTATATTTTAATCAAAATAACATGACAAAACAAAAGAGGGATGATCTAGGAAAAAAGATTACCAAGCAACTATGAACTGTAAAATACCTCCTAGAAAACTGAGAAGTATGGGCAGGCAATCTCCCCAAATGATGTGTTCGATGAATCACAGCGTACAAGGTGGTTGACTCAGTTACCTAGGGATGGATAGCAACCTAGTGTTGTCCTCTAATATGTACCCAAAAGTACATGGAGGCCCAATCTATATTAGCGTTGTCTAATGAGAAACTGCACAGTGAGAGCATTCCCATATACTTTACGTACTGTAACACCACGCTATATACCCAAAGGTACATGGAAGAGCTATGATATACTCATGTACATGGAATGGGATATCACACTTGGGATGTATCACAGACAAGTTAGCGACAAATTCTATGTTTTATGATGCCAGAAGACGTCTCTAGCCTAGAACCTCTAAATATTTTGTGTTAGGTGGCAATGCTCCATTAGGTTAATTCATATGAATTTTAAGTTGATCTTCTTAACAATTTGCCTTTCAAGGTTCACCATGAAATGTATTATGAAATTCCTAGTAATGCAACTATTATGATAAGCATTATTTCGATTCAATTTAAGAATGAAAATCTTAGCTAATAGGGATAGAGCAATCCGATTTCTTTCGATCAAAGAGCAAAGAGCACAATCTAATGCAATTTTCCTAACTATTCCTATGAGCACACACAAACTTTTTCAATGCACTATGTAAGTTTGTCTTTTCAATTCCCTTAATGTTATTATGAACAAAAGGAAACTAATCCACATACAATCAATCAATCTTTTTAGAATAACGAAGACTTTATGATAGTTTTGTTTCGAAGGAAAATAAGACTTTTACGACACTTTCTTCCAAACAAATATTAATCAACTGTAATCTAACTTTGACAATGAATCGATAATGCAAAGAAATCATTTAAGAAACATTAATCAATCAAGTCAAAGTAGGTCTAGCAAAGGAGATGCAATCTTTATTTTAGAGACATGACAATCATTGATCTTTCAGCAAACCACTTCAGAAGGAAATTTGGAAAAAATCAAGCAAAGGGTAGAATTTTTGGCTTAAGGAGGATCGATGCAGCCCTAAATGGGAGATAGTGCACTACAGAGCACTGTCTCTAAGCCAAGGGTGCTTTACAGAGCACTGTCCCCTGACCAAGGGTGCTCTGGTTACAACACATTCCTAGAATAGGCATTTTAGTGTAGATTTTGACCAAAAACACTTCAAAAAGGCAGAAACAAGATTAATGAAGGTAAGTAAAGTCTACTAGAGTGTCTTAGGATGTGTATAAGCTACTTGGAATGATGATCGTTCCCCAGTATGGTTTCCAATTTGTTATGAAGAATTTGGTATCTACAGATAAATACTAATTCCCTAGACAATACCTATATCTAGAACAAGAATTTAAAGGACTTTAACCTTTCTCTATAAATAATAGATAAGATAAAGAGAATGAGAGGACCTACTTGTACTTTCGCTTTCCTCTTGTCTCCTTTGTATCGATACTGTCGCTCCTTCCCGTACATAACACACTTGAGAAGTACCTGTAAACATCAATAGAAGACAAAGAACCAATGAAAGCAAAATATCTATTGATTACAAGTAAATGGAATCAGATACATTCACACATATAAGCATCACATATCAAGATAATAGCATAAAAATTTGATTAATATCTTCAATCTACAATAGAAAATTGTTAAACAGATTTTGTCTTAAGAATAGAAAGTTGTTTTAACTATTTCCAATTTTTTCCCTTATTGTTACTTTTGTTCAAGAGTTGTTGAAGAGTTGTTAGATATTTCTATCTTTATCTTTGATTGAAAAAGTATAAATTTCCTCTCTAATATAGAGACAAGGTCATGAATTTTTGTAAAAAGGAGACTTAAGTTACACTATTGTAATTAAGTTTTTCTTAATATCTAAGCTCAACCACTTTCTTTTATATGACGAGCAGATATATGGTGTATCAGACACTACTATCCTTTATATATATATATTTGCTAGGATAGAATGGTATTATGTTTTTTGTGTTCACATGTATGTTTTAGGCAATCTTTCACTATCACTATCAATGTGTTTTGATTGAAATTTGAATTACATTTGTCAACAACGAGATCTGAGTATATATGATGTCTTAACAAAATAATTTAATTAAACTAATTTCCTTTTATTGAGTTAACTTCATAGTTACATGATGATCTACATTATTATGTCAATTGTGCTATCATTGTAACACATATACTATCAGCTTACTCAGGTTTAGTATTAGTTTATATTAGTTCTTATTTCCTCTTATTAGTTCACATTAGAATAAGTTAATCACATCCATTATATTCCATATAGTTTTATTTGAAGGGAAACTAGTCCCAAAGTTCCATTCGGGGCTATCATTCCAAACAAAAATGATTTGATTTAAGGTCTCAAATGGGTGGTTTCCCCAAGGTTGATGCATTCATTTAGTAACATCAACATTTTTGGTGCTAGAAGGAGGGCCAATTGACTATGAATGGAAAAAAAGTCTCATCCAAAATCTAAAAGTCATTCTAAGAGTCACTCACCCTCAAAGTCTCCTCCAACTTCCAGATCACATTCTGAATCTCCTGATTCTAGATCTGAAGTTGCTCAATCCTCATCTCCTAGCCCGACTATGAAATAAGTTGGTTAATATTCCACTCCTCTTCCAGATCAACCTATTGAAGCTCCTGAATTGCAAACTTTAATTCATATATTGGAAGGGATCTCCATTTTAGGAGAACACAGAGCTCAAATAGAACTTTTAGATGATAATGTCACTTCATCATTAAGGTCTTATGTAATTCTTACCAAAGCATAGAGTGAGAAGCTCAAAATTCAACCTTTTTATTTTCCTTAAGCAACCCATAATAAAAATAAGCATACTTATAGTATTGAGTCTTTAGCTAGTGAGATCATTTATTTTCTCCACGTTATACTCCTTTTGTTTAGCCCACTTCTTCTCAACCTAGTTTGCCTTCTTCCTATTACACTTTATCATCCACTTCCACCCATATTCCTCTCCCACAATCAACCAATGCTATTGTTAGAAGTAGTACTGCAGGGGGGGATTCTTCAACTTTAAGCACTTCCGCAACCCCTTCATCAAGCACAACTACTTCTGACTTAACACTAATCCATGAATGGAAAATAGACCATGGAAAAACCCAGTAGCCATTAAAATGACACATCCCTTGCATCCTCTTCCTAAACATATAGAGAGATAGTTGGAAAAGTATCATTCTGATGATGGTTTACCTGTAGAAGAACATATTCACAATTTTATGTTGGAAAACAATATCATCGGGGTATCTAAAGAGGATGTGGTTTGTAGACTATTTCCTTATACATTTGAAGGAGCAATAGGGTCTTGGTACTTCTCCCTTCCAACCGGATTTATTGCAAATTGGGATACATTCCAGGAGAATTTTCTCAAGAAATTTGGTGATGGAAAAACCACTACTACCTTGATTAATAATTTATCAAATCTTAAAGATATTCCAAATGTGAAAATTAAATATTTTAATTCATGGTTTAACAAATTATTGAATAAAACCAACTGCTTCTAGACCAGGTGATGATGTTCATATTGAATGGTACATTAGTGCCTTACCTTCAAATATTGCAATGTTTGTAGACAAAGATAAAAAAACTGTACTTTCTCATAATATGAAAGAAGCTTTGGCTGTCGAAAAAAGAGTATAAGAAATCTATCGTAGAAGAAAGAAAACACGCAAAAAAGGTAAATTTCAAAGAAGAACCTAAGATGAAAGCTTCCAAAGATATTTTTGATGTCGAAGGTATGCAGAAGGTCCTAAAAAATATGTCTAACGAGATGGTAGAGCTTAAGAAGGAGGTTGTCGAATCTTCCAAGAGATCTTATAGACCATTTAAGAAGAATTACCCTCCTCAACCACCTGCTCAAATTTCAAATGTAGATTCTAATGATGAAGATGAGGAAGATGAAGAAACTACATCTAAGGAAGAAATAGAAGAAGATGAAATAGTAGAAGCTCATGGCTTGTGGGTATATTCTTACTTCTTTGGAGAATGAAATGGAAGAAGAAGCTCTTCCAGTTAGTACTCGAACTAAAGGACACACAATTACTATACCAACAAGAAAAACTCAGAAGCGCTCTAATAACTTTACCAAGGAGAAAGGTACACCTAAGAAAATTTATAATCAGTCCATTGATCCTACTTTGAGTACTTCTAAATCACCTTTTCATTCTTCTTCATCAAATGCTTTAATAGTTTCTAATAGCATTGAATATAACATAGTAGGGGACATGAAAGAGACCAAAGCAAATATTTCTATGCATGAGATTAGTAAATTGAAATAGTAGCATAAGTTATTACTAAATGAGTTAAATGCTATACTTGCATCCCCATTACCCTCAACTGTTTTTTCTTCTAAATTATCAAAAGGGAAAAATAAACCGCCTCATGTCCTTTTAGATAAATTGGATTCTTCTGATGCAATCTTAATTGGATAAATATATAATTCTTATACTCCTTTTTTTTTTTACTTTTGAATTTTTTAACAAAAATGTTCATAATTGTCTAGTAGATTTAGGTTCTTCTTCTAATGTCATTCCTTATTTTGTGTGCCTTAACTTGAATGTAGCACCTCAAAAATATATTGTGCAAATTGTTCATTTAGACATTACAAAAGTCAAAGTTTTCGGAGAAATGAATGGTGTATTAATTAGACTATCTTCTAGTTCCAAAGTATTTCAAATAATTGATATCTTGGTAGCTGAAATCCCTAAATTTTATGGCCTCATATTAAGAAGGTATTGGTTCGAAAATTTACATGGTTATTTGGCAACAGATTGGTCACACCTTTGGCTCCCTTACAAAGATAAACCAAATCAGGTTAGAGTTGAAAGGGAGAAACATATGAAGTATTTTGTGATTTAATTAGATGAGGAGAATGAACATGTATCTTTTACCAATAACATTCTAGGAAATTTCTCTTTAAAATCCTTTTTTGGTAGTTTTCTTGCCCAAAATTCTCCTCTTCCTGCTGATTATGTTGCATCACGAATATAATTTTTTTCACAAATAGATTCATCAAGGTGTATTAGTATTGTAGAGAATCCTATAAATAAGCCTGATTATTTAGGACACTTTATTTTGATGGATCGAAATCTAGTGACGGTGCAGGATCTAGTTGTATTTTAATTAATCCAAATGGAAAGAAAACCATTCTTGAATGCAAGTTAGAGTTTGAATGCACTAATAAAATAGTTGAATATGAAGTGTTGGTTCAAGGTTTGCAAAGACCTATTAACCTTGATGTCAAATGTATTAGAGTTTTTGGTGATTCAGAAATAATTATTAAACAAGTAAGGAATACATTCACTGTGTTTCTAATCACCTTAAGCATTATCAATCCTTAATCCAAGATTTGACTACACATTTAAAGGAATTAAATATAACTTGAATTCCTAGAATTAAAATGCTAGTGCAGATCTTTTGGCCAGTGTTACTTCCAAACTCATACCTCCTGAGGATTTCAGTCCTGATATATTTTCAATAGAATGGATTTTTCGCCCTTCTATTTTGACAATGTTACGAATTGGCAAATGTTTAATGATGATAATTATATTCTAAGTTTATTGAATTCTAAAGTTTCTTATACAAATCAGATCATTGATGAAGATGAACATGATAAGAAACTCAATAAATCTTTTGATGAAAATTATTTGCCAAAACTTGTAGTAAAGTTTGAAGATATATATGATCTGAAGGATCGGTTCAAGAAACCCATCAACTGTAAACTCTAGAGTAGTACTTTAAGGCTTGAACTTGTTAATTTAGGATCCGAGGGAAAACCTAAAAATATTAATTTAGATATTGGAATCTTCCCTGATGAAAGGCTTGCCTTTATACAATTACTAAGGATATATAAATATGTTTTTACCTAGAGTTATGATGATCTGAAAACATATGAGACTATTAGGATATTCCGACACATAGGAAATAGTTAAGTATAGCTTGGTCTAGTGTAGAGTTAGGTAAAGTGTGTTTCCTCACTATGTACTTTTGTAACTTACAATCTGACGGTCACGATATGTTTTAGACATCAAGTAATCTGATGGTTCATTCTCTCCTCGGTATTGCCGACACTTGATCTGTGGCTTAACACTCGATTGGTCCATGATCTCTGTTTAAAGATCATGGACAGTCATTTGTAGGCTAACCATTCATGAGAGACGCTTATGTAAATTTTCATTTTTTTGTTAATAAATTGCTTGAAGTGGCTACATTGGCTCAGGCCATGGAGTGTTTCCCTCTTTGAGGGTTTTAACCACATCAAGAATATTGGTGTATTGATCTGTGTTTTGTTTGTGAGCGGTGTCCTTTGGTGTTCTATCTGAGGAACTTACCCTGTAATTTCCTACATGGTATCAAAGCTATTTGAGGGCCACATTCGTTGGTGATCCAAATCTGAAGCCGATACAACTGCATCCGACTGTCATTTCCTATATCTACTATTTCTGATTACTTTCGGGCTGAGAGGACTACTCTATCATGTTAGGAGCATTTGTTCCAGTGAGGAACCCCTTTCGTTTCACGTGAAAAGGTTTCTGGTAGCCCTAGCTATGTCATTTTTAAGATTTAGAGGTATACAATCTTTATTTACGGTTCTAGCTATTCATCTCTCTGTTTATTTTGGTTTATTTAGCTCTCTGTTTTTTATTACAGGATCTATACCTTTCATTTCCGCGTATGTTCTTTGCCCTGTGACCTTGTGTGAACTGGGCAAATTAGAAACATAAAGGAAGGATTTTTCTCATGCGTATGCTCTTTTCTGCCGCGCCTTAGTGTGATCTCAGAAAACCAAAAACATTGAGGAAAATATTTAGTTTTTGGCTAAAGCTAACTTCAAGCTGTAAGTTTTGTTTCTTTTTCATATGTCCGTGTTGGGTTTTGTGGCTTTTGTTTTGTAGGCAAAAAAGACCTTTTTCAAGTAAGCACACACCCCAAAGCTCTAGTGACTAAAAAAGAAAAACCTTCTTCTTTTCCAAAAATTACTAACCTTTTAAACTAGCTCACTTGGTCCAAAGTTACTTTATGAGAATAGAGGTCTTGAGTTCAAGTCTTTCTTTTTGTTCAATTAATTTTTCAAAAAGCACATGTAACGTATGTTTTAAAGTTATTCTTATGTAAAAGTGTTCTCACCCATTATAAACAGTGAGTCACTTATAATTCTAAAGTCTCTTTATCTTTTATTTAAGTTACAATTTAGTGTGTAGCTCATAAAGTACCATTGTAAAAGTGACTTTCACTTATTTATAAAAGTGAGTCACATAATTGGTTTTTTTTAAGTGAACTAATTAGATTAAGTTTGGAAAGGGAGGTGGGGGGGAAGGGGGGGATTTTTTTACATATAATTCTATCATTCATTTCCGCACATTCATGCACTTCGTCAACGTCATCTAGAGCTTCAGTTTTTGTTAAAATGGAAAGTCCATGCCAAGTTATTCTTGACAACACCAACTACTTCCAATGGTGGTCCTACATTGTGGATTTACATGGAAGTAAAGGTCTTTACAGAATAGCCTCAGGCCAATAAACTAAACCTCAAGATGAAGACAAGGTAGCCAAATGGGAAAATAGGTAAGATCAAGCATGTGGGTTGATAGTGATCTTTATTTCTCCAGACCTTAGATTCCATATCGTAGAACTTGATACTCTTAATGAAGCAATGAAACAACTTACTAAATTTTTTGGAATTAAAAATGAAATTAGAGCCCATCAACTCGAAAATGAGTTGCTTACATTGGACCCCAATAATTTTTCTTCCATTGAATATTTTTTGTCCAAGTTCAAGACCATTATACTTTTCTTGGAAGGTTTTAAGGTTAAGAAAAAAGATGGTAGCCTTATCTATTCCATTCTTAATAAGTTGGGACCAGCCTACTCTATGTTTGTTTCCACCTTCCATTCTACTAAAGAAGCCTTTATTTCTCAAGGACAAGACTACAAGTCCCCCTCTTTTGATTCCTTTTGTGATTCTTTGATAAGAGAACAAGAAAAGCTCTTATATCTTGGTCTTCTTAATCTTGGAAACTCTTCTAAGAAATCCTTAGCCGCCCAGCAGCAACCAAATTCAAATAATCCTAAGAAGAAGTATCCTGAAAAGAACGGTCCTAAACTAAAGAAGGGTCTGAAGCAATTTCATTCTCAAAATGAAAAATCATTTCAACAAAATGATAAGCAAAATAAAAACAAAGGGAAGAATACTGATAGACATTGCCACTTTTGTAATCAAGATGGCCACTTAGAATCAAATGCTTTAAGAAGATGGAAGCCTTGGAAGAAACAATGAAGAAGCATAACATCCATTTGGAGCACTCTTCAACTTCAACTTCATCTTCAGGAATAACACTTTCTACATGTGTTTGTCAAGCATCTCGGTCTGGTTATGCACTAAATGTATCTTCTTCTTCTCATTCTCATGAGTGACTCATTGATTCTGGAGCTTCTTATCACATGGAAAAAAACAAAGCCATGTTTTCTTCTTTAAATGATTGTAACACCAAAAATATATATGTTGGTGATGATAGATATCTTAGTGTTGTAGGGACTGGAACTGTTCATTTAGACAATGGTCAATTTAATGATGTATTATGTGTTCCAACCTTATCCTCCAACCTTCTATTTGTATATTAGATAACTCATTCAAGTGAAGGTAATATCGTTGAATTTTCACCTCACGATGTTGTAATTAAGGACCTACGAGATCCTAGACAAATTTTAGCTACTGGCATTGCTGATGATTCTACAAGGTTGTATAAGTTTAATAACTTTGGGTCATCAAATCTTCCCTCAGTATTGGTTGCTCATAATGATGAAGTGAGAAAACATTGGCATGAGCGATTTGGTCACTTAAACTATCGCTCCCTTCAGAATCTATGTAAAGAAAATATGGTGACAAGTCTTCCAATGGTATATTGCAGAGATGGTGTTTGTTCTGGATGTGTACTTGGAAAACATCATCGGGATAGTTTTGAAAAACGTGCCTCTTGGCACGCCTTAGCCCTTTACAGCTTGTGCATAGTGATTTATGTGGTCCACTTCCAATTGTTCATTCTTTGGCTACAAGTATTTCTTAACTTTCATTGATGATTTCTCCAGATGCACTTGGGTATACTTCTTAAAACTCAAGAGTGAAGTATTTAACATGTTCTTGGCCTTTAAGGCCTTTGTGTTGGAAATAATACTGAGAGGGGGGGTGAATCAGTATTATCTAGTCAATTATTTTCTTTTTCAAACCCAGAACATATACGCTACTTCAGTTAGAGAAAATCGTGTATATATGCAACTACAGATAAGGAAACCTGCATATACCATACAAACTTATAATTTAAAATATTCTACAGATGTTGAACATTAATCTGTGCATTAGGATCATATAAACAGTAACCAGGAACAGAAAAATAGAGCAGAAGACAATCACAGACAAGAACACAAGATATAAGGTGGAAACCCAATGTGGGTGCAAAGCACTTGCTGCAATATGTCTCTATCTTTTCAATTAGAAACTTCTTTTTACAATGATTCTGTACTGGTGCAGTCCTTTACCAGTATGCAGGCTACTATCTGCAGAGAGCTAAAACCCTCTCTCGTTTTCCAGCTTCTCCTGGAAGGGAGCTACAACCCCCTTATTTCTTGTACTAGTTGAGATACTAGTACGCAGGCTGCTACCTGCAAAAGACTACAACCTTCTCTTCCTTCCAGGGACCACGTTTCATAAATTTTCAGACTGGATCCACAAATAACATCAATCAAACATCAACCAATCACCTTTTCACCAATCAAAACTGAATCAAAATAAACACTTCTCTGACGACTGTACCTAGATCATAATAACCGTAATCACACCCCACTTCTGAACCTTGAACACTATAGCAATAAACAAAAGCAGCTAGAACATAAATCAAGAGATGTATGCTACTTCACTATTTAGAAACCTACGTACAGATCTATAAATTCATTCTTTCAAACATTCAGATATTAGTTAACCCAGATTATTAGATTTATAGATCAAGCGTGTGCCACATATCACAGATCAAAATCATATAGAGATACCACTATTCCAGCCTTAAGATTTGACCCATCAATAGAACTTATCCTTCTCTTTGCGCTCAGGTTCCTTCTTCATTCAGATCTAGATCTGCACCATAACCCAATCACAGTATTCCAGATCTAGCACTTTATCAGATATTCAATAATTCAGAAGATGCCTTGCCAAATGATCTCCTTCCTGTTTTATAGCCTTAGGCCTTTCACAATACCATGGACCAAAAACCATAACAATTCAATACCATGGACCCAATACTTGTGATCAACACTTATGACGAGATACCATGGCCCAAAACCATAGGTTCAAATACCAAGGAATAAATACCATGAACCAACCATAAGATTTCCCATGTGCGAGCGCTTTTCTCTGCATGAAAGTGCGTGAAATTTTCTCTGCATGAAAGTGCGTGAATTTTTCTCTACATGAAAGGAACTTTTCTCTGCATGAAAGTGCGTGAACTTTTCTCTGCATGAAAGGAAATTTTCTCTTCATGAAAGTGCGTGAAATTTTCTCTGCATGAAAGGAACTTTTCTCTGCATGAAAGTGCGTGAACGTTTCTCTGTATGAAAAGAACTTTTCTCTGCATGAAAGTGCGTGAACGTTTCTCTGCATGAAAGGAACTTTTCTCTTCATGAAAGTGCGTGAACTTTTCTCTGCACTATAATTTATCATCTGAGATGAGTGGGTTGCCATCAAGTACAACATATGTATCATAATGCCAACACTTTTTTGAGAAACAATCTGGACATCAAATTCTTAAGCTAAGATCTGATAATGGTGGAGAATATGTTAACAACAAATCCATCAACTTTTGCACTGAGGATGGAATTCAAATGCAACATACTGTTCCATATACTCCACAACAAAATGGTGTAGCTGAAAGGCAGAATCACATCTTAAAGGAATGGCTAATTGTATGCTTCAATCTAAAGGACTTAGTCTTAATTTTTGGGTTGAAGCAATAAACTGTGAAAATTACATAGTAAATTACACTCCTACTAAGGTTTTAAAGAATATCACTTTAAAAGAAGCATGGAGCTCAATTAAGTCAGATGTAAGTCACTTTCGTGTTTTTGAAAGTGAAGCATGGGCCCATATTTCAGATGAGAAACATAAATATTTAGAACCTAAGAGTGAAAAATGCATTTTTTGTTGGATATTCTGAAGATGTCAAAGGATATAGACTTATTCCACTTAAGTCCAAAAATGTTATCATTAGAAGATATATTGGCCTACGAGCCTAGTTTGGCAAATGTGCCACATCTCTCTATCCCTTCTACTTCTGAAAATATTTCTTCTTCAGATGATGACAGCAAGGATGACAATGCTCCCCCACCTTCTCAAGATCCTCCTTCATCTCGTCATCTTCCAAAATGGGTTCGTTCTACATGGGATGCAGCAAGTGCTCTTGTCGGTGATCCTACAGATTAGCGACATACACATTCTCAGTTCGATAGAGCCTGTTCATCTTGTTGCTAAGGGTTTTTCACAAGTTGAAGGCATTGACTATACTCAAACCTTTTTACCTGTTGCCAAAATGAACTCTATCTGCCTTGTTCTTTCCCTTGTTGCCTCTTTCAAATGGGAAGTCCATTAGATGGATGTTAAATCTGTCTTCTTGCATGGGGACTTCCATGAAGAAATCTATATGGAACGACCTACTGTCTTTATACAAACAGACTCCAGCCTTGTATGTCAGATTAATAAATCCCTTTATGGTCTCAAGCTAGCCCCTTGGGCTTGGTATGCCAAACTAGATAGCTTTCTTTTAGAAACTGGCTTCTCTAGGTGTCATTCTGACAATGCCGTCTACACCAAGAAAGTGGGCAAGTCTCTTACCATTCTTGTTTTTTATGTTGATGATTTTATCCTTACTGGTAGTGATCCCAACCTTATAAACCATGTCAAGTCTAACCTTAAAAAGAAGTTTGAAATGACAGACTTAGGACACTTGCATTATTTTCTTGGTCTTCGAGTCTCGCAATCCAAGGAAGGTATTTCCCTTTCCTAGTCCAAGTATGCCTGTCATATTCTACACCATTTTCGCATGGAAGACTGTAAGCTAGCCCCTTCTCCCTTTCAGGCTAGAGCTAAACTTTTAGTCACTTGTACTTCCGCTGAAGTTGATGCTACCTTATACCGTCAACTTGTAGGAAAATTTTTGTATCTAACCCATACTCGTCCTGAACTTTCCTTTGTTATTAGCCTTATTGCTCAGTTTATGCAAAACCCACATGAAAGTCATTGGAAAGAAGCTAAAAGAATAATTTGTGATGTTTGAAGTACAGTTCAGTTTGGGATTCATTACAGTGTAAAAGCATCTCCTCTATTGGTTGGTTTCATTGATTCTAATTGGGTTGGTGACCCTGATGATCAAAAGTCTATTGCAGGTTATGTGTTCACTTTTGTGTTATCACTTAGAACTGTAAACATTTGTATATAACCCTTTGCCCAAAGTCCAATGCCTAAAAATTGGTGTTAAATTGTTTTTAGTCTATGTTTCTTACTTAGGGTTGAAGCTTTAAAGAGGTTTGATCTAAAGCGTATTCTAATCCTATCGGTCATCCTCCACCATTATGCTTCCATAAGACATGTCTTGTCTAATCCATGTCACCAATCCTTTCCCCAATCTCGCAGCGCAGTCTCTTATTGGTCCGTTTCGCTGCATAATCATTGTTTAGCCATTTTGCAGCATCACCATCAAGCCGTTTCGCAGCGCATTATGACAATTCAAAATTAAACGCGCTGCGAAATCGCAAATTCGTGCGTTTTGCAGCGAATATTTCCAAAAAGGTCAAGTCCGTTAATGAGTCACCATTCCCATCCTCTCATGTCAGTTTTTCGTACCTCCCAAACGGTCATTAACCGTCACTCCACTAATAGATTTGCAAACATGCGCATCAGTATCAATCCAAATGAGTTTTACTATGCATAGATCTTTGTGATGTTTGTGAATGTGCATAAGTGACCAGCCCGTGTGATGATTATATGTGAGTTTGCAAGTGAAGCTGTTTTCAAGAGAGCTTGTTTCAAGCGAGGCTGAGCCAAAAGGAAGAAAGGATCGAATTACTGTTCCAGTTGAAGTTGTTGTTCACCGTCTGTGCGAAAGTTTCAAAGGCGAGATGGAGAAGAGAGGACACCGGTCCGGAAAATGGCAGAGAACAGAGCCTGAAGGTTTGGACTTAACATTAAGAGATGAGGGTGTGAAGAAAGCCTTCCAGGATGCCGCCTGTTGGAATTTCTGCCAGAAACTACAGGGTGGCCATGCTCAGGTAACAAAGGATTTTGCTTTAAACTTCACCGGTTTGAATTCTAAAATAGCTATGTTAGAAGTTAAAGTGTCTCCAGAGGAAATAGCTGCAGTAACGGAGATTCCGAGAGGGGGACAAGAATGGTTTAAGAATTTCAAGTTTGATATGAATCCATGCAAAGAATTCCTGAAAGAGGCGTATGCGAATGAGGACCTGACAAAGGTTGTGCCTAGAAACTATATTAAGGAGCATTATGCCTTGCTTCTCACCTGTATTCAGAAGTACCTAACTTGTGAGGGAAGATATAATAAAGTCTATTCCTACCACTTCAAGTTGCTGCTGCATTTTACTGGTAAAGCATTCATAGACATCCCCTTCTACTTGTTTCGAAGTCTGAGCAAAATGTGTGACCAAGTGCAGTTAAGAAACGATGACTGTGAAACATCTCTGTTTCACCATGGTCTGGTCAAGTTGTTAGTTTTGAATGGTCTTCAGAAAATAGGCAGGGATTGGGACTCGTTCATTTTCATGGCGGGTTTTCAAATTAAAACAGGTCTGACTCCATGGCCCGTTAGAGAAAAAGAGCAGTCAGTTGAAGAGTCAATCAAAGAGCCCACGATTGCTGAGCTTCAAAAGGAGGCTAAGGATAGAAGGAAGGTAAAATCAGAGTTAAGAAAGTCAGTCAAGCCATTGGTTAGTAAAGAACAGCCTCAGCCATCAGCAAAAGGAGAAGCCCAGCATAAGAAGACTGTACCTGGGCCAAAAGAATCTGAAAAGGTATCAAGGGTGAGGACGAGGAGTCAAATGATCAAAGACAAAGGCCAAGCAGTGGCTGTTGAGGAGAGCCCGGTATCAAAGGCCAGCTTGAATGATTTGCTGGAAGCTATTGAGTTTGATCAAGCTGGGCCGACACACATTAAACCAATGCACATTGACTTGACACAGTCAACACCGGAAAGCACTAAGAAATCTAAAGCTGCAAAAAGACTGAGGTTTAACGAACCAGGTGATGAGTTTATTTTCAAACCAAGGAGACCCCTCACAAGAAACCAAGCAAGGGAAGCAGAGAAACTGCCCAGAACAGAGGAGGCAAAGGAAATCAAGAAAAAAGGTTCAAATAGAAAAGACATCATTTCCCAAGGAGGAAATATTATATCTACAAAGGACCAGTTGGAAGCAACTGAAAGTGAAATGGCTAATATGAAGAGGGCCAAATCTGAAATCAAAGCCATGGAAAAGGAGGTTGCAAATTTGAAGGCACAGCTAAATAAATTAGCTGCTAAATGAAATTGCTGATTTTAAGTAAGGTGTTGTTCTAAAGTTTTGAAGATTTTGCTTAAGTTCATTATTTTGAAGGCATGTAAACCCGGTTATATATATCCAAGGTAAAAGGAATTTTGAAATCAGGTGGCAGAGCAGTTAAAATCACAGAGAAAATTGAAATTGTGTAAAACAGTTTCGCAGTTTCGCAGCGCGCTGCGAAACTGCTGTAGGTGTTGTTTTAAAAAACATAAGCAAACAGTTTGATGAAATATTCAGAAAATGGCGAAGAAAACACCTAGGTGACATGAAAGGGATCCAATGAAGCTGCCACATCTATTCAACATATGTCAGGTGTACCTTTAGTAAAAGGTAAAATGTTTTAAGCTAAGTTTTGAATTTTTGGTCACAAAGCCACTTTATTCTCGGTGATTAGGGTTTGAAGGAAGCTGCATACGAAAGGTTTTGGTTGGCACACCTGTACAGCAAAGAAGCCTCCAGTATATCAGGAACGTGGTAATGCCATATATTATTCGGTTATTAAAGAATTAAAGGACCTACTGCTGCATACTCGGTGATGTTAGGTGATGGAGGACCAGAACCGGAAGTTTAGGGATAATTTCAGCCAACATGGAGCAGATCAAAGTCTTCATCATCCAAAGCAAACATGGAATATTAATTGCTCATCCCATGCCATCTCAGCCAAATGCAAAGAAAACCAGGTGTCAAAGCTGCAAGGAGGAATCTTTCTACGAAGGAGATAGAATTAGAGTTATAATTAGATTAGAACTCTTTAGAACTTCTGTTTATGGTTGTTGTAATAAATAAGTTTGTTAAAAACAGATAAGGGTCATTAGTGATAGTCATCGAGCTCCCCTCATGCTGGAGGAGGAAGCTCCAAGTAGTTAAAGTCATGTTGCTATATATAGCTGAGTTATCCATGTAACAAGGGTTGGATATTTTTGAGAAACAGAGATTACTTTGGCTTGTGTAAAAACTCAGTTTGGTAATATAATTTACAGCTTATCTTGTCAGGATTCTTACAGTGTTTCAAATGCTCAAGATATGTGGTTTTATTTTATCTTTAATGTTTTTACAGTTGTATGAATACACAATCACTCAGAATTCACTTATGCTGCTCTGACTTCCTGTGTGTATTTGTAAACTGAGGTTTCTATGAGATGATGTTTTGAGTATTTAAACATTGCTGCCCTGACTTCTATGCATGAGCAGTGTTATATTTTATTGAATATGATCAACTCCATAAGCCCAATGGAAGTATATATACTGTCTGTCCAGCCAACATGTTTACTAAATGTACTTCACAAGAGTTAGCCCTCTTATCAACAAACAAAATCAATAACTTTTTTAGAGAGAGCCCTCTCGGGCTAGGGAGGCTAATCCTTAGTCCAAATATTGGTCTGAAACAGTTACACAGAGTCTATCTGATTAGCAGCCTCTTCAGAAACTGATTTTGTGATAACATTTTGGTGCGTCTGCCGGGAGTCTGAAGATTACTCATTCCCGAAAATTTGAGACTGAATTTCTGAAGGTAGCAAAAGCTCAGGAAGGTGTTCGAGGCTGCATTCTACCTTGGTGACTCCATTCAACCTTAAAGTTAAAAAGGTGGCTTCGAGAGGAAGATACACAAGGAGTAATCCTGACCCAAACCCACCTAGTCCAGTGGATAATCCTAACATTATCTCAAGAAGTAGACAAAGATTTTCTGATATACCAGGTACTTCAAACATTTCAAAATCTTTGTTTCCTGAATTTTCAAGGAGTCCTAAAAATAAAATTGTTGATGATAAAATTCAAGAAGTGTTGTTGAGGTCTGAAGATGAAGAAGAATTGATTGGAATTATTTTAGATTTACAAAAGAGAGGCATTGATACTTCATCTTTAGTGTCTCAAAAAGATAAAGAAGAGTTTTGGGAAGTTGTTACTGCTGAATTGCTATTAGAAGAAGAGGATTTAAATCAGCTTAAACAGCTTGATCCTTTTGAAGTGTTGCTCAAATCTAAAACTGGTTTACCTCTCGCTAATTGGAGTTCTTTTGTCAGTGGTTTGCAAAGTCCAAACAGTCCTTTTCGTACCAGTATTTTATCTTCTGCCTCTGCTAGTCCAAACAGTTCCTAGACATCATCTCACACTAAATCTTCTCCCTCTGGTCATACAATACCTTTGGTCACTGCTCCTCCATTCATTATGGCTATACCTGCTAGGTATGCTCCTCTAGATCTCCCTGCTGTTTTACATGATCTTCCAAATAAATATGCTGCTAGGATTCCAACATGGGGAGGGGATGAAGATTTTACTGCAGAAGAACATGTGGATAGATTCAATGATTTTATTGATAGGTATGAAGTGGATGATGAAGATGTAAAGCTGAGATTGTTTACTCAGACTTTCATTGGGGAAGTCAGAAAATGGTTTAAAGCCCTAACAGCTGGTAGCATTCATAGTTGGGCTGAGTTTGAAGATAGCTTTCTGAGGAAATGGGGAAATAGAACTAATCATGTTCAAGCCCTCACTGAATATAATAATCTAAGAAGAGCTTCAGATGAGACTGTACAAAACTTTTCTAAGAGGTTTAATAAGGTATATAATTCTATTCCAGCACACTTGAAACCTTCTGGAGCTTTGGCACAGTTAAGATATGCTGAGTCATTTGATTCAGATTTTTCTCTTCTACTCAGAGAAAGAGAGTCGGCT
Source organism: Pinus taeda (assembly GCA_000404065.3). Lineage (NCBI taxonomy): Eukaryota > Viridiplantae > Streptophyta > Pinopsida > Pinales > Pinaceae > Pinus > Pinus taeda. The sequence continues at coordinate 174,633 of APFE030170963.1, forward strand.
ACTCTAGCTGACATGCAAAACGATGCAGTTAAAGTAGATGTGAATATGCTTGCTGTCAAAAAGTCGAAAATGGCAAAGACTAAGATAAAAGAAGAGGAAAAGCCTTCTACTTCTGCTCAAGAAGACAAGTTTGAAACCATCATAAAAACCATGGAAAAGTTGATGGATCAATTATCACTTGGGAATACTGCTGCTCCCCAAGCACAACAAGAGCCTCGATTTAGAAACCCTCAATTTAGAAGGCCTCAAAATCAGCAAAGGCCAAGAGACAATAAAAATCAGCAGGCAGATTCTCAAGTGAGACCTCCTTTTCAACAAAACTTGGTGGATGAAGAAGAACATCCTGAAGTACCTGAGGAATCTATTCATTGCTTTGATGAAGAAGTGTCAGGAATTTTCTTGACCAAAGAGGAACATGATGAGTCCATCATGACAAAGTCAGAGGAAGAACCTTCAGATTTTTTAAAGGGCTATCAGCATGCAATTTTTGAGATACAAAAGCAGTATAATATCAGGAATAGAGATGTTCCTATTACAGCAGACAAAGCACAATTTAAGAAGAATACCTCAAGGACAGCTGATGATAAAAAGGAGAAAGCAAAGGTTGGTGAAAATAAGGTTGATCCTCCTCTTGACAAAAGGGACATTCAAATTTCTTCTCCTCTTAAGGAAGGTGACAAGTCTACCTCTATTTTTAATATTGAGAATGAGATTGCAAAGATTAAGATATCAATTCCTTTTAATGAAATTCTCAAGGTGGATAAATATAGAAGCAAAATTGTTGAAATGCTTAATTCACAACCAGGGGTGGCTGATATCCTAAATGTACAAGAAGATAATCCTATTATCTGCTTGGGTCCAAGGCTTGAGGATGAACAAAATGAAGAGTTCCCTCCCTTCTACATAAGCATTACTATTCATGATATGACTTTACATAATGCTAGTTAGATCGGAGCATCACATATCTTATGCCAAGTTTTGGAGAGACTGGTAGAAATACTAGGCCATATAAAGATTTATTCTCCTTTGATTCTAAGAGAGTTCATTGCATAGGTTTGAAAAAAGATGTGGTTGTGGGACTACAACAAATTCCAGCAAAAACCACTGTTTAGATATTGTTGTTGCAGACATCCCACCTAAGTTTGGAATGCTTCTCTCAAGGTCTTGGGCAGCCAAAATCAAGGGCACAATGCAGATGGGATCTCACATATGCTACTATTCCAGTATTTGGTGAGCAAAGGAGGTTGTACCGTGAAACAAGGATGGCCTACATGGTGAGTAGCAAAGAAAAACCTCAAAATTTTTCTATTTATTCATGTGATACTGGTCTTGGTTCAGCTATCCTTTTTAATGAGTCAGTTGGGAGAGAATTGGAAGAAAAATCAGCAGAAAATCAGAGTCATGAAGGACAGCCAGGAGATGAAGAAGAAATCATGGGCTGTTGGTCATTACACTTTGATGGAGCAGCAGGGAAAGAAGGGACAGGAGCTGGAATTTGGATTACTAGTCCAACTGATGAAAGTTTCTGTCATACAAACTAAACTTTGATTGTACCAATAACATGGCTGAATACGAATCTCTAGCGTTGGGCCTGGAAACATTGATAGAATTGAAGGCAAAGAACATTGCTGTTTGTGGAGATTCTGAACTGATTATTAAGCAAGTACAAGGTACATATCAAACAAAGGATGCAAGGATGAGAACCTACAGAAATTTAGTGTTGGAATTATTGGAAAAATTTCAATCCTATACCTTCAGTATAAAAACCAGAGATCAAAATTCTGTTGCAGATTCTCTTACTGTGGCAGCCAGCCTGTTTATTATTCCCAAACATGATTCGGACAGTTATGAGGTGAAGGTCCATCATAGACCAGTTATCCCAGATAATATCCTAAACTGGCAGGTCTTTGAAGATGATCAGCAGGTAAGAAATTTCTTAGAGTTGAAAGAAGAGTTTGAGCATAATCAAATTGATCAGCAGAATATGTTAACAGAGACAAAGGAAAAGCCTGAAGTGTTGCAGCTACAAAACAACCTAATTCCTAAAGGCCTTATTCCACTTGAAAAATTATTCGATCAGAATGATGTGTTTAAAGCACCAAGATTGCAAGCCAATGAAGAGGAAATAGAAAGCTGTAATTTAGGTGACTCAGTTGTGCCCAAATTTGTCAAAATTTCAAAGTTTTTATCAGCTGATATGAAGTGCAAATATATTGAAATGATGAAGAAATTTATTGATGTTTTTGCATGGAGCTATGCTGATTTGAAACAGTATGATTCTTCAATCATACAACATACCATCACAATTAAGCAAAATGAGAAGCCTTTTAAGCAAAAATTAAGAAGGATTAATCCTCTTCTGATGCCACTAATTGAAAAGGAGGTTAAAAAGCTTTTTGATGCCAAGATTATTGTTCCAATCAGATTTTCAAATTGGCTTGCTAACTTGGTACCAGTCAGGAAAAAGAATGGGGAGATTAGAATTTGTATAGACTTCAGGAATTTAAACAAGGCTTCACTGAAGGACAATTACCCTCTTCCCAAAATGGATTTCATTTTGCAAAATATTGTTGGTTCACAAAGGATGTCTATGCTTGATGGCTTCTCAGGGTATAATAAGATTCTTGTTCATCCAGATGATCAGGAGAAGACAACTTTCACTACACCATGGGGCACATTTATGTATGCAAAAATGCCCTTTGGCCTCATGAATGCAGGAGCCATTTTCCAGAGGGCTATGGACATTGCTTTTGCTGAAGAAAAAGATAAATCAGTGGTGGTATATCTTGATGATATCACAGTCTTTTCAAAGAAGGAAGAAGACCACTTAAAGCACCTGGAAAGGATCTTGCTTAAGTGTAGAAGGTTTGGTATTTCTTTAAACCCAACTAAAAGTATCTTTGCTTTGACTTCCGGCAAATTGCTTGGACATATTATCTCCGAAGAGGGAATTAGGATTGATCCTAATAGAGTTAGTGCTATTCAAAGACTAGATTTGCCAAGGAGTAAGAAAGAGGTTCAATCTTTTCTTGGAAAGGTTAATTTTGTTAGGAGATTCATTCCTAATTTTGCTGAGGTGGTCAAACATATAACAAAGATGTTAAGGAAAGGAGCAGATTTCAAGTGGACAGTTGAGGCAAAGAAATCATTTGAAGAGATCCAAAAGGCACTCTCTCAAGCACCAGTTCTTATCAGCCCTGATTTTACCAAAGAGTTTCTGATCTTCGCATTTGCTTCTGAAGATACAATAGCTGGAGTCTTGTTGCAAAAGGGAATTCAAGGTATTGAACAGCCCATTTCTTTCTTTAGCAAGACATTGGCTAATGCTGAATTGAAATATAATATCTTAGAAAAGCAAGCATATGCATTGGTGAAAGCAGTTAAGGGTTTCAGAATTTATGTGTTGCATTCTCATATTGTTGCATACGTGCCAAGTGCTGTTATAAAAGATATCCTTACACAAGCTGACCCAGATGGAAAAAGAGGGAAATGGATAGCAAAGTTGTTAGAGTATGACATTGAAATTAAGCCCACTAAGTTGGTAAAGGGTCAAGGCTTAGCAAAATTGTTGACTCAGTCAAACCTGGACTGCATTGATATCAATTTTAGCACAGAAATATCAGAAATTTCTGAGAATGAAGAAGAATTGGTCCAAATCAACAGAAAATTTTTGATCTCCGAGTGGTATAAGGATGCAACATTTGTCTTGCAGTATAATAGAGCCCCTGATAACCTTTCAAAATCTAAAGCTTGGTTCACTAAGTTGAAATCTCTCAGATATTTTGTATATGATCAAAATTTGTTTTGGAAGGATGCAGGAGGAATATTATTAAATTGTCTCATTGAAGAAGAAGCTGATAAAGTAATTGATGAGTTTCATAAAGGGGATTTTGGAGGTCATCATTATTGGAAAGCCACTGCAAACAAAATTTTGAGAGCTGGATATTTTTGGCCAACTATGTTCAGAGATATTTATAAAAAGATAGCAACATGCCATGAATGTCAAGTTTTTGAAGGAAAGAGAAAGCTCATGCCAATGCCAATGGTTCCTATTTATCTTGAGACACCTTTCCAACAGTGGGGATTAGATTTTATAGGAGAAATTCATCCACCTTCATCAGGACAGCATCACTGGATTCTCACAGCCACTGATTATTTTACAAATTGGATAGAGGCAATACCCACCAGGCAAGCAAATGACTCAGTAATAATTTCCTTTTTAGAGAATAACATCTTATCAAGGTTTGGTTGTCCAATCAAGATTATCACAGACAATGCTCAGGCTTTTAAGTCTAAAAGAATGATAAATTTTTGTCATCAATACCACATCTCCCTTGGTCATTCCACTGCTTATTATCCACAGGGAAATGGCTTAGCAGAAAGCTCAAACAAGAGTCTTGTGAGAATTATTAAGAAGCTGCTGCAAGAAAATAAAAAGGCTTGGCATTTGAAATTAAAGTATGCCTTGTGGGCTGACCGAATTTGCACAAAGAGGTCCATTGGAACATCACCATATGAACTTGTGTATGGAGCAGAGGCTATATTCCCAACATCTCTCGGGGTACCAGTAATGAAGCTGATTCAAGGATTAGAGGAGGAACCAAATGCCATACAGCGAAGGATCAACCAGCTAATAGCTCTGCAGGAGAAAAGAAGTGAGGTGTTTGATAGTCATCAGCAAAATCAGAATAGGGTCAAAAGAGCATTTGACAAGAAGATCAAAGAGGATACTTTTCAGATTAATGATAAAGTCCTGAAATGGGAAGCCAGAATTGAAGAGAAAGGTAAACATGGTAAGTTTGAAAATTTGTGGAAAGGGCCATATCAGATTTCTGCTTTCCATGGAAATAACACCTACATTCTGCAGGAAGTTGATGGAGCACCATATGCTGGAGGACCTGTTAATGGCAGGTTCTTAAAGCATTACAATCAATGAAAATTCTGCCAAGTATCTCATGAACATTGTATATAACCGTTTTATGAATTTTTCCTGTTGAAAATAAATGACAAGCTGAACAGAAGAGCTTAAGCCCGAGGAGAAGGCCCACAAAGCTAGAAAGGAATGCTTGTCAACTTCATGTGTGTTTTTTTTTTTTTAGGAAATGGATAAAGCACTGGATCTACAAGTTCTTAGTGTACTACAGGAGCACACTATCCCAAGTGGAGCCGCTATTATCAGTTAGAACTGTAAACATTTGTATATAACCCTTTGCCCAAAGTCCAATGCCTAAAAATTGGTGTTAAATTGTTTTTAGTCTATGTTTCTTACTTAGGGTTGAAGCTTTAAAGAGGTTTGATGTAAAGCGTATTCTAATCCTATCGGTCATCCTCCACCATTATGCTTCCATAAGACATGTCTTGTCTAATCTATGTCACCAATCCTTTCCCCAATCTCGCAGCGCAGTCTCTTATTGGTCCGTTTCGCTGCATAATCATTGTTTAGCCATTTTGCAGCATCACCATCAAGCCGTTTCGCAACGCATTATGACAATTCAAAATTAAACGCGCTGCGAAATCACAGATTCATGCGTTTTGCAGCGAATATTTCCAAAAAGGTCAAGTCCGTTAATGAGTCACCATTCCCGTCCTCTCATGTCAGTTTTTCGTACCTCCCAAACGCTCATTAACCGTCACTCCACTAATAGATTTGTAGACATGTGCATCAGTATCAATCCAAATGAGTTTTACTATGCATAGATCTTTGTGATGTTTGTGAATGTGCATAAGTGACCAGCCCGTGTGATGATTATATGTGAGTTTGCAAGTGAAGCTGTTTTCAAGAGAGCCTATTTCAAGCGAGGCTGAGCCAAAAGGAAGAAAGGATCGAATTATTGTTCCAGTTGAAGTTGTTGTTCACCGTTTGTGCGAAAGTTTCAAAGGCGAGATGGAGAAGAGAGGACACCAGTCCGGAAAATGCCAGAGAACAGAGCCTGAAGGTTTGGACTTAACATTAAGAGATGAGGGTGTGAAGAAAGCCTTCCAGGATGCCGACTGTTGGAATTTCTGCTAGAAACTGCAGGGTGGCCATGCTCAGGTAACAAAGGATTTTGCTTTAAACTTCACCGGTTTGAATTCTAAAATAGCTATGTTAGAAGTTAAAGTGTCTCCAGAGGAAATAGCTGCAGTAACGGAGATTCTGAGAGGGGGACAAGAATGGTTTAAGAATTTCAAGTTTGATATGAGTCCATGCAAAGAATTCCTGAAAGAGGCGTATGTGAATGAGGACCTGACAAAGGCTGTGCCTAGAAACTATATTAAGGAGCATTATGCCTTGCTTCTCACCTGTATTCAGAAGTACCTAACTTGTGAGGGAAGATATTATAAAGTCTATTCCTACCACTTCAAGTTGCTGCTGCATTTTACTGGTAAAGCATTCATAGACATCCCCTTCTACTTGTTTCGAAGTCTGAGCAAAATGTGTGACAAAGTAAAGTTAAGAAAGGATGACTGTGAAACATCTCTGTTTCACCATGGTCTGGTCAAGTTGTTAGTTTTGAATGGTCTTCAGAAAATAGGCAGGGATTGGGACTCGTTCATTTTCATGGCGGGTTTTCAAATTAAAACAGGTCTGACTCCACGGACCGTTAGAGAAAATGAGCAGTCAGTTGAAGAGTCAATCAAAGAGCCCACGATTGCTGAGCTTCAAAAGCAGGCTAAGGATAGAAGGAAGGTAAAATCAGAGTTAAGAAAGTGAGTCAAGCCATTGGTTAGTAAAGAACAGCCTCGGCCATCAGCAAAAGGAGAAGCCCAGCATAAGAAGACTGTACCTGGGCCAAAAGAATCTGAAAAGGTATCAAGGGTGAGGACGAGGAGTCAAATGATCAAAGACAAAGGCAAAGCAGTGGCTGTTGAGGAGAGCCCAGTATCAAAGGCCGGCTTGAATGATTTGCTGGAAGCTATTGAGTTTGATCAAGCTGGGCCGACACACATTAAACCAATGCACATTGACTTGACACAGTCAACACCGAAAAGCACTAAGAAATCTAAAGCTGCAAAAAGACTGAGGTTTAACGAACCAGGTGATGAGTTTATTTTCAAACCAAGGAGACCCCTCACAAGAAACCAAGCAAGGGAAGCAGAGAAACTGCCCAGAACAGAGGAGGCAGAGGAAATCAAGAAAAAAGGTTCAAATAGAAAAGACATCATTTCCCAAGGAGGAAATATTATATCTACAAAGGACCAGTTGGAAGCAACTGAAAGTGAAATGGCTAAGATGAAGAGGGCCAAAGCTGAAATCAAAGCCATGGAAAAGGAGGTTGCAAATTTGAAGGCACAGCTAAATAAATTAGCTGCTAAATGAAATTGCTGATTCTAAGTAAGGTGCTGTTCTAAAGTTTTGAAGATTTTGCTTAAGTTCATTATTTTGAAGGCATGTAAACCCGGTTATATATATCCAAGGTAAAAGGAATTTTGAAATCAGGTGGCAGAGTAGTTAAAATCATAGAGAAAATTGAAATTGTGTAAAACAGTTTCGCAGTTTCGCAGCGCGCTGCGAAACTGCTGTAGGTGTTGTTTTAAAAAACATAAGCAAACAGTTTGATGAAATATTCAGAAAATGGTGAAGAAAACACCTAGGTGACATGAAAGGGATCAAATGAAGCTGCCATATCTATTCAACATATGCCAGGTGTACCTTTAGTAAAAGGTAAAATGTTTTAAGCTAAGTTTTGAATTTTTGGTCATAAAGCCACTTTATTCTCGGTGATTAGGGTTTGAAGGAAGCTGCATACGAAAAGTTTTGGTTGGCACACCTGTACAGCAAAAAAGCCTCCAGTATATCAGGAACGTGGTAATGCCATATATTATCCGGTTATTAAAGAATTAAAGGACCTACTGCTGCATACTCGGTGATGTTAGGTGATGGAGGACCAGAACCGGAAGTTTAGGGATAATTTCAGCCAACATGGAGCAGATCAAAATCTTCATCATCCAAAGCAAACATGGAATATTAATTGCTCATCCCATGCCATCTCAGCCAAATGCAAAGAAAACCAGGTGTCAAAGCTGCAAGGAGGAATCTTTCTACGAAGGAGATAGAATTAGAGTTATAATTAGATTAGAACTCTTTAGAACTTCTGTTTATGGTTGTTGTAATAAATAAGTTTGTTAAAAACAGATAAGGGTCATTAGTGACAGTCATCGAGCTCCCCTCATGCTGGAGGAGGAAGCTCCAAGTAGTTAAAGTCATGTTGCTATATATAGCTGAGTTATCCATGTAACAAGGGTTGGATATTTTTGAGAAACAGAGATTACTTTGGCTTGTGTAAAAACTCAGTTTGGTAATATAATTTACAGCTTATCTTCTCAGGATTCTTACAGTGTTTCAAATGCTCAAGATATGTGGTTTTATTTTATCTTTAATGTTTTTACAGTTGTATGAATACACAATCACTCAGAATTCACTTATGCTGCTCTGACTTCCTGTGTGTATTTGTAAACTGAGGTTTCTATGAGATGATGTTTTGAGTATTTAAACATTGCTGCCCTGACTTCTATGCATGAGCAGTGTTATATTTTATTGAATATGATCAACTCCATAAGCCCAATGGAAGTCTATATACTGTCTGTCCAGCCAACATGTTTATTAAATGTACTTCACAAGAGTTAGCCCTCTTATCAACAAACAAAATCAATAACTTTTTAGAGAGAGCCCTCTTGGGCTAGGGAGGCTAATCCTTAGTCCAAAGATTGGTCTGAAACAGTTACACAGAGTCTATCTGATTAGCAGCCCCTTCAGAGACTGATTTTGTGATAACAAAACCATTCATTAGTATTGAAAATGACATCAAGGGAAGGCACCCCCTTATTTAGTTTACAACTTGAATTATCATCCGAATTTGAAACAATACTAATATGAAATAAAATCAATTGATCATGTCATAAGCCTGGGCTAAGTCTAATTTCATCATCCTTATTAGAATTTTTTCACCTTAATTGTGTGTAAACCTTCTTATGTTGTTCCTAGTGCATCCTACAATTTTTTTTTTATGAAAAAGGAAATATATTCTTCTGATATAAAGTCAGAGGAAAAACCTTGGGTTTATTTTCCTATATCTTGGTAAGAATTTTATAGACTAAATTACACAACAATTTCAACCCATAACAATAATTTTTTTTTTGGATCTTTTTCTTTGGAATTAGTGCTATGAATGTCGTAGTTAGAACACTCAATGCTTTACCTAAAGCACTAGATTCTTCTATTACTCTTAATAATTCTTCCTTAAAAAAATCATTGAAACCCATATTAAATTGTGGCATCCAACCATGAAGCTTGGATTCTTCTTTAACTTCCTAAAAGAATGTAAAACATATTTATGTTCCTCAGTTACTTTTGCATCTAGATCCTTACTTTGTTGTTCATCAACCAATCTTTAAGCATGAAGTTAATTTTTGTATCTATGAGATGTTATACTTTTAGGATTCTTGAAATATATTTTTGAAATGATTTACTCCTTTTGTAATTCCTAAGAAATAGCCAATATTTGATCCTTCCTTTTCTTTATCTCTCATTTAAGATTTAAATTCTTATTGATTTTGCATAATTCTAAAATAATTTTGTATTTTCATCTCCTTTTTCCTACCAGACACCCCTACTTTTCACCACTATGTTCTTCTTATTCCAATAATTTCCCTTGTTTACTTCCCCTAAAAACCTTAATTTGGAATATACTTCATTTGTAAAGATAACTCATATTTTTTTCAAACATTTGATATATTACTTGGTCTCTATATTTTTTCGAGTTTTTTTGCAAACTGGTATAAAGTTGACTCCTGAATTTTGGTACAAATTTCTTCTAGTTCTAAATAACCATGTTCCTAAATCTTTCTTTTTCTAACTAGGTACAACTAAAAGTAAAGTGCCCTAAATGTTTATATTCTTCATTTTCCCTTTGGAACGAAATAGGTAGATGATCCTAGGAAACTCCTTCCCTTACTCATGTGTAACACTCCTAGTCTCCTATATAAATTTATGAGGGTATGATGTATATGGACCAAAACTCCTAAGTTACCTTATGGAAGTGGGGTCATAAAAATTCTTATTCTTGTAGCCATACAAAACATCTTTTCTAATGCCACCATCATCTTATGCTTGTTGAGAGATTACTAATAATCTAAATTTCTTCAAAATTCGAGCTCTGGACATAAATTTATGGCCCTCAGAAGATTCACTATTATATTCCATGTCCACAATTCATACCATTAACGTTTGGTAGTACTATCCACGTGTCTTCACATCATATTGTGCCATGTCATCTGACACATGTTGGTTGGGCAGTGCCCACATGTCACCATTGTGATGTGTCACATTTGCAAGCCATCTGAGTTTTCATTTTTTCCCCATTGTGGCTTATTCTCTATTCTTCCAGATTTTGATTTGGTCAACTAGTCAACCTTTTGAATATTTAGATCTCTAGAAAATATCAAAAAGTCCAATTAACTGAAGAGTTGAATTTGGATATCTAGATTCCTAAATATCCAAAATCCACTTATTTAGAATTTCCACAAAATCCTTTAAAATAAAATGCTAGACCTTTGGTTCCCTATATTCCATGTCACCTTCACAACAAGGACTACTAACTAGCATCCACCTAAGCATTGTTAAACTTCTGCATCAAATCATCGCTGCCCCACCTCATCATAGTCAACGTGGATCAACCTCCCACTCTTGTAGATATCCAAATCCATAAAAACATGAAAATTCCAATTTTCCAAAGTTCTAGATCCTAGACTATTGGTCTCCACATCATGTACCATGATAGATGCTACATTGACTCTTCTACACTACAATGCCACATCAGCACACCCCATTAGCATTTCACATTAGAATTCCATGCCACCCAATCTTGTCCACACTACCACATCAAATGCCACCATTACATGACACGTCACACTTTAGGTTAATTACGGTTCATCTTACATAGCTTAATGCATCCACCACGTGTTTTTCCCTACTAGCATCTGAACATTTCAAAAGTCAACATTTAACCAAAGTTCTAGATGTTCGAATATCCAAAACATTTTCCATCCACAAAAATTTTACACTTCCAAAGAGTCCTAGATGTTTGGATATTCAAATATTTGGAAGATTTATTGTTTTTTGGACTTCCACATTATAAGAGGCTTTGGATGTATGTATCTATATATCAAAATCTAAGCTTATCACGAGACCTCCAACCTTTACCCCTTTTTGGCTAGGCCCACAATCACGACCCCTACCAACCCATGTGACCAAGGACTGGGGTCACAACTTCAAACCTTGAAAATTTTGAATTTTTGTAGGTCTTCCAACTTGGAAAAAGATGCCTCCTTTGAACCAATTCAAACTTGGAATGGAAACTACACTTCCTAGACTCCTATAAAGGTATTGATGCCTTTATTTAGCCTCTAAATGCATTTCAAACTCCTCTTCCACAACCATTAACTATGCTTTTCTCCAAGGAGTTAAAATGAGGTCATTGCTCACAATTTACCTCAAATGATTGAAACCTTTCATTCAATATCAATCTGATAAACAAAGGGCTTCAGCCCCAATATAATAGTAACTGAAGGACACCATTAATTCCTAATTTCATAAGGAGCACAATCATTTTTAAGGCACAACTCAAGAATACCTCCAAGTCTTATCTCAAAACAGGGATACCTTCTGGCTGCTCAATCACACAGCTGTCCCAATAAGAATTATTAGCATTTACATTTATTCTAAAGGCCATCAACGCCTAGTCAAGCCTTTCTACAAACTTTCACTAGTTCACAAATTCATTAGTAAATTCCCTTCAATAATTTACATTATATCTTCTATGAAGAGTCTTTCCTTTGACTCTTCACTTGAAATCAAGGCTTCTCTTGCCTATCTAGATCAATCCTAACTTCCATAGTTGTGACTCACTAAGAGTCTTCCACAACCCATCAACCATCATGCCTATCCAAGGGGATAAGGAGTTAACACCCCTTGTCTTCTTAGCCATAAAATCATTCTAATCAAAAGTATTATCACAATTATAAATAAACATCACAATGAATACATTTAGAAACTCAATAGGAAATCATATAAACATTGCACATCCATCACAACTAGAATCATCAATTCAAGTCTTGAACATATATCACATAAACCAAGGTGTAAATTCAGCAATCAAACACATAAAGATAAACAATTCATCAACATAATTTATATTTCATGGAATATAATTTATATTATAGAATTGAAGTCCATAAGGCACTTATTAGTTCATGATGCATGGTTTCCTGCAACTTATGAAGGGTGAGCCACATTCTACCTAACCATAGGTTGAGTTTCCTATTCTATCCCTTATAGCTAGCCACCCCTGAGCTAGACCATGCATCCATTAGGAAAGTCTCTCACTCAATCATTATAAGGTGGAGTCATGAAAGTGACTCTCCTTTATCCACACGAAACCAACAAGTCCCCTTCAAACCCTAATAAGCTAAAAGCACACACTTAAACATGGGTGTTTTCTTAGTCGTCATGCATAAAACAAAAGGCGCCCTTCTATACTTCGTTAGTCCCTTAGTGGCCTCCTTTCCTAGTGTTGTAGTGTCCTGCTCAATAAGCACCCAAAACACAACTTTACATAGTAGCTTGAGTTTTTGGGACACTTGCACTTGGCTAGGCTTAGTCAATTTGGGATCTAATGATCTCTTTGTTAAACCTAAATTTGTGGGTGACTATTTCTTTCATTCCTTCCTGGGTTCCCTCCTTCCTATGCACACTAGAGCCTCTTTCTCTACATAGCCCCATTATGGGTGTTTGTTTCCTTCTTCTCCAAACAAGAGCTTCCTTTTCTCTCTTATAGTGGATATACACAAAATATCGAATTTATTCCTTCCCATCTCCCTCATGGGTTTCTTCCTCTAATTTATTTTGTTAGATATGCCAATTTCATGGTTATATTAGAATCTTTTAGTTACACCCCCAAAAGTCTTTCGATGGGTACTCTCCCATACCTTGGATGAGATAATTGGGTTCCACGTAACTACCTTTATAATTATGGCAGATGTAGCTCAACTACTAACTCTTCTTTTTAGGAATTTGGAAATACTGGATATTCTAAATATTTGGCTTAGCTTAATAATTTATTGGTAAAGGATTGTTTCCATAGTCATGCTTACCACCATAATTCCCTCTTTGACTTCCCTCTTTCATGGATTCTCATGATTTATATCAATGCTCCACCTTTTCATGAGTTGTTTGGAATTTTATGTTAAAATATAATTACAATTATTTTGGGTCTTTTTAACCCTTTACATTTACATACACACAAGCCATTAACATAATAATCACAATATCAATGGGATTGAAAATTAGGGTGTTACATCATGATTTCAATCTAATAATTTCCAAAAAAATATTTCTAACAAAAATATGTCTAATTACATTGAAACCTTAATATTTCTAGCAAAAATATGTCTAATTACATTGAAACCTTATAATTACATTGAAATCTTATATTTTCAACCTCTGGAGTTTTTCCATTTCAAAAGTAGAGCTATGGCTTCACACCACAAATATCTAGCCCCTCAAACATCTACTACAAATAATTAGCAAGGGTCCTATTATGCTATTTCTTCGACCTTTATTATCTAATTTAGATCTTTCTCGAGAGTAACGTTGCTAATTCTGACCATACCCAACATTCTAAAATTATCTTAGAAAGTATTTCTATCCTCCATAATGAGCATATAGATTAATGATTAAATTACTCATAATGAGCATATAGATTAATGATTAATGATTTCGAATCCTTTACTCATATAACTTGTGCATTCCAGATTAAATTATAAAGATACATAACTAGATTAAGCTAACCAAATTCAAGAGTATGAAGTAATTATAATGGGAAGCGCTAACTTCAAAATAATAGATCAAGGAAACTAATCTATACAAGCAAATTTCCACTTACAAAGTTATAAAGTGGGCCCGGTCTCTATGGAAAAAAGAATTTAAGTTAAAATGACAAATGTAATAGAGTTTGTATTACAATTAGGAAAGATTTTGATGTAGTTTTGAGGGTTAGTTTAATTGATCGAGTCTTTGTTATTAAAGCACCTTTTCTATTGAGAGGTCATGCGTTCAATTCTCGACACTCAGAAGTGATCCTTTCTGGTAGATCTACATTGTCTAACATACCGTGGATGTAGTAGTCACCGATCTTCATGGACTATGACCACATAGAAAGAAAAAAGAAAAGAAAAGAGTTTGATGCAACAAATGAGTTTTACCTTCCCTTGTCATAGATAGTAGATTTTACATTGTTTTAATCAACACTGATGCCCCTTTAGTAGATTTTACATTGTTTTAATCAACAATGATATCCCTTTTAATAACCGTAGGTTACAAAATATAGCAATCATAAACATGCTTGATAATTGGGGATTCTTGAGTCATTCCAACCACTTAAACAAATATTCCCAAGTTAATAGTGGGAAATTTTATTATCTTAGGGAATATTATCTGGGAGGAACAAATTCAGTTGTTAACTATTGAATGTGCATGTATATACTAAGTAACAATGTTATTAGTCCTTCCCTCATTAGGGACTATAACATTTGCCCAACAGTCAAGTTAAGTTGAATGTGCATTATTAGGTTGTGTTTTTTTAATTTTAACCAAAGTTTCAGAAAAATGTTTAATATGTCTATTTTTGCATAAATTCAAAAATAATTTTGAAAATTTCACTAGATATTAATTTTGATTTCTAATTGGTTGAGGAAGCTTTGATGGAACATAATTCCCCTGTTGGAGGGTGATTTATTTTAGTTATTTATTTATTTTTATTTTATTTTTCCAATCCCTGACAATTCATTTTAAAATTAAAATAAAAGTAATTTTTTGTGTGGCCATTGCATTGATGAGTGCTCTAACATTGTTATTGTTATGTTAGCGCTTTGCTCAATGATGCGAGAATTGATGTGGTTGTAGGACACTGTTATGTTAGTGCTTTGTTCAATGATGTGAGAATTGATGCAGTTGTAGGTTGTTTGCATAGGCCCTAGGGGCGGGGGGGTTAGTTGAACAATTGTCGAATTAATATGATTATGTTTCCTTGTGCAGAGGATGGATTATGTGTAGGAGAACTAGGGTTCTTTGCATAGCGAGTGTTGTGACACTGATAAACAATGCAATAGTTGGTACAATTTCTTGTGTGGAACTTTTATTGTGTAGATGACAGAGTATTCGTGGGAGAACTGGGGTATTTTTCATAGACAAGGGTGCTCTGAGATTGACGGGGATGCAGAGGAAGCTAGTATTGTTTTTTTTAACAATTATCATCATGTTGGATTATAAAAGCTACTCTCAATTATGCAATATTAAATAAATCCTGTTTTCAATCTATGTGACGATACAGGGCACTATTATGTTAGTGTTTTGGTCAATGATGTAAGAATTAGTGCAGTCGTAGGTTTTTTGCATGGGGGCTGAACAAATCTCCAATTGATATTATTAAGGAGTATGTGTGGGAGCACTGGAGCTCTTTTGCATAGACGAGGGTGCTATATAAGCTGTGTTTTCAATCCGTGTGAGCAAGAAGTGTTGTGCAATAAAACGAAAGTGTGGAAGACTTTGTGCAAGGTTTATTAAAATAATAAATATACAAGTCTATTTTTTAATTATTATTTAGGAACGTTTTTCACAACTATGGAAGTAATTATGCGAAAGGAACTGTGCAAAGGTGGTTGTGCAGAGCTGGTTGTTTGATCCAAGTTCTCTCAATTACCTAAATTAACCAAGATCTAGTGCCCAGGAAATGAAGCGCCCTAATGATAAGAAACGCCCTTTACGTGTCAATAGTGACACCGACTATTTTCCCCTGTTTCTTCTAATCGGCATAATGAAGGAAGGAGAGGGAAGGCGAAGAGGCAGGAAGACCGAGAGCGAGAGGCTTTCAGCATAAATATTACCTCTGAAGAGGAAAGGAGGCTTTTGATTTTCAAGAAGAATAGTGTCACTTTATTGTGAATGAGGAGGACTGTTTTTGAGGGAAGAAGGAGCCTTTAGTTTCAGACTCATTGTATTGTTTTGGATCAGAGAGTTGTTACTGGCATGAATGTAAATGTGATTTATATTTATGCATATTGATGACTTACAGTTCACTATTAGTCTTGTTAAATTGAATGTGATTCAGTTTCATGGTTAACTTGTGAATGGTCTCTGATTTGAAACTAAATTAAACATCAGTTGCAGTTTTAATTCCATAGAAGAATGTGGATTCCTATATGAGTGATTGGATTGCAATTTAGCTTTAATACAGTCTTGTCCAGCTGTGAATTTAGTGATTGATTCATTTGGACTTGAATCTATGCATGATGTTTAACCTTCATTATCATGCTCCCGCTGAACATATATATGATGTTTAAACCTCTGTATCATGCTCTTGCATGATAGAATAGAGTAGTTAGAAGCAGTATAGATAGGATTTAATACATAGAGGTTAGTTGTTTCATTTTGTTGATTTAATTGAAGTCTTCCTCCCGGAACCAATCTTTCAACATGTTCAAACAGTTTACGGGGTCCCTCAAAACCCATTGGAGCTAGCCATTCCAAACGAAAGCAGGTCTAATTGGGGCTTGCGATCGGGTTAGTTCCCCTTGTTGGCATTGTGCACATTCGCCATGTCAACACTGTGAAAATGCAACAGATATCTTCACCAAGCCCCTTGGGAAGATTAAATTTGAATTGTTTAGGGAGATGTTAGGTGTGCAAGTGAACCCTTTCACCATTAAGGGGGAAAGTTGAAAATAAGGGAAAAACTATGTAATGTTGGAGAAAGTCTATTTCACAGTTATGCATGTGTCCTAGATTAGGATTAGTTTCTATCTTCTAGGAGACAGTTTTGAGCTCCCTAAATTGATGTAAATCTATATATTTTGATTCCATGATTAATGAAGGTGTGCAGTACTGCCCAAGCAGTCTCCAGGTGCAGCTTGCTCACCTGTGAGTTGCTAGTTTCAGTTGTCTTCCATTTTTAACATTGTAGAAGTGGAGAGACTTGATTTTATGGTATGCTGGAGACAAACACCTAGCTATGTATATTTTGATTTCTTCTAGAGTATCAAATTATGCATTTTTTTCTTGAAAAGAAAAAAGATTTCAAATTTAAGATCTATAGCTTTATGAGCTAAAATTTTCCCTTGCCAGTTGTGTATTTATTCCTTTACTAAATTTTCCCTTCCTGGTTGTGTATTTATTCCTTGTTACTCTGTCAAGAGTGGTGATCCTATTTGAGTCTTGCGGAACCTTGTGATTATTGTAGGTGCACTTCATTGTTTTGTTTCATCACTACAAACTAAAGATTGTTGAAGAATTGCTATAAACAAATAAAGAAACAAACAAACTTTGACTAGAATAAAAACAGGGTCGAAGATAAGAACATGTGCAGTTTTAGTGGCAAGTATTAAAACAAATTTCACACAAAAAAAAATTACAATAAACAAGAAGATTGATGATGGTTGTTGTCCTGGCTTCTTTCTTGCTTTATGTGCTAATGGTATCATTTACTTATTTCCTATTTTAAATGGGCAGAGTTCGGGTTAAGTTCTATGAAAAGTTTGAAACTCCAGGAATCCTATTGTAATTGCCTTGGGGGAAAATGAAATGCATAAAAGAACGTCGATTGAAAAAGGACTCGAATTAATTGACCTATAAGGTGCTTGCAATCAACCAAAGTCATGGAAAGCAATTCTAAGCATGTCCTCTCTTTGTTAGTTGACATGATAAACATGTTTCTTAAAAAGCTAATTTCATTCGAATAAATCTATCTTAATGACTAATTTATTAAAGACGAAGATGGATAAAAGACAAATCCCAATTTTATATAGATCTATGCTAGTGTCTACATATAAATATGTTAAACCTTTTCTTATTTTATGTCACAAACTATTTTAGTGTTACACAATCTAATCTTTGTCAATTTTCAAAACATGCATTTCTACGAGACTCTAAGTCAAGGGCATTTTGCAACTAACCAGTGTTGAAAACCTGTGGAAAGTCAAACTTTCCTTCACAAGGGTTCATCAACAAACTATATACCATATGACGAAATTTATATCAGTGCTTCCAGATCCCCATTAAGCTACATGTTAACAAGGTCAATATTGATTGCACCTATTAACCTGCCAACGGTATGTAGTTAACATTGTTGGGCCCACCTATTTTTATACAGATCTTTTATTCAACAACACTTCAATGAAATCTGCCATTGATATAGAATTTCTAAAGCTAGAATGCTTTGGATGTGAAAATTTGGGTGCCCAAATTTCTATTGCAGAAACTGATTATGTTTCTTCTATTTGTTTATTACTGAACAAAATTATTTACTGTTTCCTACAGTAAACACTGAAACTAATACACTGCAGCCTTCACCATTTAAATAAAATGCAGAAACAAGAAACTAAACAAGAAAGAGATACAACACATCTACACAGTTATTTTTGGACAAATGTCCCTGGAAAAACCCAATGTGGGAAAATCAGTGCAACAAATTTGAGGGTTTTATTATTATACAATAGTAATTTCTTAATACAATCTTTGGATGCCTTCCTGACAATCCAGTTACAGAGAATATCATTGATAGAGAGATTTGTGAAATTACCTCACACTATCATTGGAAGTCCTGGTTGATCCAACCCTTAAATGATAACCCTAGGCTGCCTTTGTGCAATGTCTGCGTTAGCCCAGCATCACACTATCTAGGACCTGCATCACTCTTCCTGGCTAATCGATTTGGCTCTGAGATTCTGACTTCTGCTCTCCTGGTCTCACACCCTGGCTTCCAGCTACAAAAATCGAATCCTACAACAAATTTTGGATTCCTTCAAGGCTTTTGCACTACCTCTACATCAGCCT
Organism: Pinus taeda; assembly: GCA_000404065.3. NCBI lineage: Eukaryota > Viridiplantae > Streptophyta > Pinopsida > Pinales > Pinaceae > Pinus > Pinus taeda. The sequence goes on from APFE030170963.1 coordinate 193,498, forward strand.
ACGTTGCCTCTACGTTTTACGCTGCCTTTGCTGGATCTCTCTCTGCCTTCTTTGCTAAGTATTCTCTGATCGGGAAATATTTCCCTTCAGATACTATCCCTGCCCCTCACTGCAAAAGATTGCTATTGAAAATATCCCCGACTGTTGCTTTGCTTCAGAAAATTGAACTTTTGATCTTCTTTCTGTGTGTTCTCTAAGTACCCCTCAAGCCTCTTCTTATATCTTTCTGTTGGACAACCAACGACCCAAATTAACTTCTAATCAATGGCTTAGATCATTTTGGCTTGATCCTCGTTTTCTTCTAGAAGTCACACCCACAATTTAGATTAATACCCATTAATTATTTTAATTTCCTAAGTTTAGACTTAGAGTCCTATTAAAAATAATTAATTATTTTAATAAAACTGTCTTCGGGTGGAATTTCCCAAAACGTTTTCTCGGTATTGGAGAATGCATGAGTCTAAGCCTCCCTGCAAAATTTGAGACTTAGAGCACATCTAATGCTACCAGAAATCAACACTCCCTCTTAGTGAGGAATGTGCTCTAGCAACAACCTGCTAAAGCATCACTCTGTTCTGTAAAATCTCCTTCTACATTGTTGATGTCTAACATTTTGTCCACCAACTACTGTGCAAATGTTGCATTTGTACTGCTACTGACCTACCACTGTCAACATTGCATCCGTACTGCAACTCCCTCTCAATTCTGCATCCATGTTGTTGTTGGCACTACTACTGCCATTGCCAACTGCATATGCACTGCAACCTTCTCCAACCACTGCTACTACTGCATCTGCAACGGAAAATCATCCCAAATTACTGAATTGGTGTTTAGTATGATACATCTCGCTGCTGGAGTGCCTCTGCTGCTAGTCCCTATGCTAACCCTCTAAAGCTTCTACGCTGCTGTTGACCTCTGCTCTGTGCCAACTGCACTGCTGCCAACTCTAGCTATGCATTGCTCAGTGTCTAGCGCTTCTAGCCACTGCAACTATCACTCCAACACTCATTTGCACCAACTGACACTGGTCCATCTTGCTACTACTGATCTGGGCTCCCATAGCAAGGAATTGATCCGAGAGGTGGGCTCCTCAAGGATCCTGCCCATTTGCAGTCCTTTCAAACTACAACTCTTAATCTCCCCACCTCCCTCCTGGAGATGCCTGAGTTGTCATGGCGAACTCCTCTCCTCGATCTTTGTGGTTGCAACTTTTGGATCATGCTTCACATCTTTGTCCTTCTTCTTGAAAGGACACTGTGTTGTGTAGTGACCGAATTCACCACACCTGAATCATTTGATCTTACAAAACATATTTCTTCTTCTTTCGTTGATCCTGTTGTCCCTTGGATGCGAGGGTTGCGTTCTCTTCTTCCTCTTTGGGCTTCAACCCACTACTGCTGCTTCCGTCAAGTTTATACTTGACCAAGTCTCTCCTCGTCTCCTCTTGCTTAAGAGCTGCCGACATTTCATCCCAATTTGGCAAAGTCGCCCTGCCCAGGTGATCTGAATTTGGAATATTAAATTTTTGTGCTAAGATCCTCATCAGAATATAAAAATTTGCTTGAGGTTTGTACTCCAAAATAGCAAGTAAAAACATGAATTTTATGTGTTTACTTAATTTTTTTCCCCGAGGAAAAATAGTAATTTTCTATTAATCGGAAAATTACATGTTGTAGATGCCTAACTGGCATATGCAGTAAGTTAGGCCGTATCCTTCAAAAATACAAGTCTGTACAAGATTACCCTCATGGGGTATACCGTGATTGTTAAGATAAAATATATATACAATATATAAAACATAGAGTCTGATGGTATTTGCAAGTAAATAAATTGTAATTAGGGCCTATCGACCCTCTGATATAGCTGATCATTATATGGCATGTGGTAGTACTGGAAGTGTTATGCTTCCCGCTGCTCTTTTATTAGCCATAAACCCTTGGGCTGGATCGCGACCTCCTTGGATAGATGGTCGGCAGTCTGATTGTGTTCCCTGTAAATGTGGTGACGAGAAATATAATCAAATTGAGATTTTAAAAGCATTGCTTCATCCAATATTTTCCTGAGAGAGTGAACATGACATGCAGATGTATTATTGAACCAATTTATAATGATTTTGGAATCCCCGAATATCTGTCGTTGTCTGCAATCATGTGGCAATGCAAAATCAAGTAAATGTCTAAGAGTGATGAGTTCAACAAAATTATTTGTGCCAACCCCCAACCCCATCTGAATGCAATAAAAATTACTGTTCGTTAAGTGTAATAATATGCCCCCCCCACATCCTTGTTCTTGTGCGGATCCATCAAAAAAAGCCCAAGGGTGATTCCGGTTTATAGCTTCAGGTATCACAACTCAGACAAAAGGTGTAATATCATCATCGGGGATTTCATGGAAAGCATTGATAATTTGAGCAACTGATATAGACCATCGGATGTCTTTGTCTCTAAATATGATTCCATTCCGGTTTAACCAAATAGACCAGCATATAAGAAAAGGGAGATTGTGGTGTTTTTGGTTTGAAGACTCAGCCCACCAAAGGTTTCAAGCATCCAAGGTGTTTGCTTAAGTTAGTTTCATGAAGAAAACTTAAAACATGAAACCAAAACACTGAATGGAAACATGCATCAATCAATAATACACCAACCATTGTTAAAGGAGTTCATCCCTCCTAGGATACATCTCCTTGGATCAACTCTAAAGGCATGACCCCTTTTCATTATACTCAATATCTAGAAAAGAAGAGTACGTAAACTGCTGAAATGGAATGGTTAGTTTCTCCTTCAAAGAAACAACTTTTGCAAAAGTTTCCACTCCATACACATGTTAACCTACAGTCAAACATGTAAACCTTCAGCAAACACATGCATTTTACACCAAAACCCCATATTCCAACTTCAAAGAGCATAAACATTACCACAATCCAACAAGTCTCTTCTCCAAAACACATATAGAGGAAAGAATAAATAAAGTTACAACACTGATGTAATGGCTGCTGCAGAAAGCACATGGAGGCTGGAAGACCCCCTCAAGGTCATCTCCATCTTCAAACTGCTCCATGAACTGAATCAACACTCTGGTTGACTATGGCACCCATAGGCTTCACTTTGCAAAAAGCCTATCCAGAAGTGCTCCTTTGATCTTGAAACTTGTTCCAATGAGTTCAGAATGTTCAAAATTGGCTATCTAGCCTCTTTTTTTGCATCCCATTTGGTCAAAAATTGCCTTAGTTATGACTTTTGTCAGTCTTTCCACAATTTTCTCCTCCAAATTTGGCTCACTGCCAATTAAATTCATTATCTGGAGTTAATTCTGGCAGTTCCACTGAAATCGGCGGTCCCACCATCTTCCCCACCTATCTTGCAGTTAAGGCTGAGTGGTCACATGCAAAGTGGTTGGTCTGACGGAAAAGGTGACGGTTTCGCAGCTTTGTCACAAATCGCAATCGGCTTTGTCGAGGGTGATTCTTATATTCAGGACTTAACGCATTGTAATGCGATCTGGCGATCCAACAACCTTGATGAGTTATAAACTACAACTCTAAAATGATATCATGTCCGTAAATCGCATTGGCGGAGTCCCTCGGTGACATATATATCGGCAAGGTACTGGTGCAATATGCGATTATCGCAAATCGTAACCCGACTCTGCGATTGCGATATATCACATCGCAACCTTGACTGCTCCGGGGGCTGATTTCCTTAACATTCAGCGTGCGATTGCGATATTGTAAATCGTAAATCGCAAATCAGCATCACTGGTGGCCGATTCTTAAGCGGTGACCACTGTTTTTTCTCCGATATGTGATATGCAGGACCCAATGGCAACCTGCCACTTGGCACTTCCCCATTCGCTGGCACCTTTGCGATGTCATCCAATCCTGCCACGTGTCGAAGTCAAACCTGAACTTTGACTTCCTCTAACTTCTGCATACGAGCTCTGATTTGAGTGTGGTTCGCACCGTTGGAATTAGAATGACGAACACTACGAGTTCGTTTGGCTTCCACGCCATTCTGACAACTTTGGACTTTTGGCAAATTTTGAGCTCCTGATTACTCTTCCCCACAAAAAAACTTTTGGTCTCCAAAAGTTTACTTTCAATTGTTCAACATTTGAAGGTACAATTCCTTCATTTTTCCAAACTCGATCCAATCAATATTTGTAGTGCCCTGACTTGTACTTGTCTTGGCTTTTTCGCAAACTGAACTTAAAATATAACTTGACCAAACAATTCAAGTTTGATGTTCTTCTCGGCTTGTCCATGTCACTATGGCCATCCACAAGAACATCCTTTCCAAAAAAAGTTCCAAGGTGCTCATATGCAAAATCCTTATCGAGGATAAAATCCTAAAAGACTTTGCCAAATGAACCAAAACAAGCCTCACTTAGTGAATACTTGTATAGCTTGAGTGCTAAACACATTTGGAATATACTAAATGCGCTGCAGCTACTCATACAACAGCTTTAAAATGATTTCTCAAACTACAAATAGAAATGCATTTTACAAAATGGAATAAACTTGACTCCCAAATATTCCATTCAAATTGACTATCAACAAGCCAAATTAGCGTTGTAATGCTTAAAGAAAACATTGTTGCATATAAGTGATTTATTTATGAACATCACTTTTAAAATTACCCAACTATGGGGATATGCAACTAATACAAAAAAAAATTTCACAAACTTCAGCTAGAAAAATAGTTTGCCCATTTCTTACCCAACCAGGTAAATGAACCCTTTATTTGAACTTTCTCTTCTTTTGAAGCTGCTTCAGGGATGGTCGGATCTTGCACCACTTTTTCTTTTGTCGCTTCCTCTTCTGGTGCTTGCATGATTTACTTGCCCTTACCAGGATGAAGTTGTGGAAACAATTTCCAACACTTCTTGACCCAATGTCCACTAATATTGCAGTGAGTACAAAAGTTCTTTTGAGCTCCTCTTGGCTCACTTGCCTTTAACCTTGGATGAGATTTTCTCTTTTCAGTCTCAATTCCATTAGACATAAACATCTTGTTGATGATTACTTTCCTTTTATCGCACTTATCTACACAATGGTTAGATGAAAGGCAAAAGGTGCATGGAAACATATTTCTCAACATGTTATTCAAATCAACATGTTGTTTTCCATTATGAAAAGCATTTGAATTAATAGGGGACAATTATACCTCTTTTTGTTGTCCTTTGGCTTACGCTTCTTGCATGAGGAACTTGCATGGCAAGAAGAACTTAGCTTCCCTTCTTCTTCAACTTTTTCATCTCTCTTTAGAGATGTTTTGCACTTCAAGTCCTTCTTACGCTTGAGGAACCAAGCGGGAACCAATTCTAGATGCAAATCCCAACATCTTGCCTCCTCATGTCCTCTCTTACGACAAAAGGAACACAATACCTATGAGTTGTCACTAGAAGACCATTCTTCTTTTGCAACATAGCCTAAGCCTTCATATTTAGGCCTCTCTTTGGCCTCAATTGGATTTTTAATGCCTTGCTGGTTTACTCCAAGGCCTCCTCCCTTGTAACCCATCTTGGTCAAGAGCTTTGATCCAATGCCTTTACTACGTTTTTCAAAGGCTGCAAATGAATTTACGTCAACACTTTCACATAAGGAAGAAGCATGTAAATTCTTACTTTTTGCCTCATCTTTTGATTGACATACAAAGATGTTTTCGAACTCCCTTTTGATTCTGGATGTGTCCTCTTGGACTCTTTGGCTCTCTTCTTTCAGCTCCTTGAATTTGGGTGCTAATAGAACCCCATCTTCCACATCATGTGGACAAAGGTACAAACTTGTCCATGTACCTTCTCTGAGGGACTTTCTACACTAGCATCTTGCATAAGAGTTGTAGTAAAACATGAAGATTGTGGAGAAGATGGCGGTTTATCACCATTCTTGTTACCTTCTTCCCTTGGAGAACATTCTCCTCTTGAAGGTCTAGAGCTTTCACCTTGCAATTTGGTATTCCTCTCTTCATAGAGGATTTTCACTATTTTTGCCATGTCTAAGACTTTACTATGCTTTTCAAAGGCTACAAATGAATTTACGTCAACACTTTCGCATAAGAAAGAAGCATGTAAATTCTTACTTTTTGCTTCATCTTTTGATTGACATACAAAGATGTTTTCTAACTCCCTTTTGATTCTGGATGTGTGCTCTTGGACCCTTTGGCTCTCTTCTTTCAGCTCCTTGAATTTGGGTGCTGATAGAAATTCATCTTCCACATCATGTGGAAAAAAGGTACAAACTTGTCCATCTACCTTCTCTGAGGGACTTTTTACACTAGCATCTTGCATAAGAGTTGTAGAAAAACATGAAGATTGTGGAGAAGATGGTGGTTTATCACCATTCTTGTTCCCTTCTTCCCTTGGAGAACATTCTCCTCTTGGAGGTATAGAGCTTTCACCTTGCAATTTGGTATTCCTCTCTTCATGGAGGATTTTCACCATTTCTTCCATGTCTAAGAAAGTCTTTCTAAAAGCGTTCACATCCTCTGACATTCTTGCAAGCTCTCCTGCTTGGGACATGCTTTGCTTGAAGCTTCTATTGCAATTTGAGGTAGAAATTGGTGGTAGAGATTGTAACAATCTTGCTCTCATTTCCAAAACCTTCTCCTCACTTAAGCTTCAAAACACATTCACTTGCAAACAACGGTCAATTCCTCCTTGCACCAAGCAAACCTAAGCTCTGATACCAACTTGATCTGAATTTGGAATATTAGATTTTTGTGCTAAGATCCTCATCAGAATATAAAAATGTGCTTGAGGTTTGTACTCCAAAATAGCAAGTAAAAAACATGAATTTTATGTGTGTTTACTTGAGTTAGTTTCATGAAGAAAACCTAAAACATGAAACCAAAACACTGAATGGAAACATGCATCAATCAGTAATACACCAGCTCCATTGTTAAAGGAGTTCACCCCTCCTGGGCTACATCTCCTTGGATCAGCTCTAAAGGCACGACCCATTCTCATTATGCACAATATTTAAAAAATAAGAGTACATACACTGCGAAAATGGAATGGTTAGTTTCTCCTTCAAAGAAACAACTTCTGCAAAAGTTCTTACTCCATACACATGTTAACCTACAGTCAAACATGTAAACCTTCAACAAACACAGGCATCTTACACCAAGACCCCATACTCCAACTTCAAAGAGCATAAACAGTACCACAATCCACTTGAAGTACATAAACAAGTCTCTTCTCCAAAACACATATAGAGAAAAGAAGAAATAAAGCTACAACATTGATGTAATGGCTACTGCAGAAAGCACATGGAGACTGGAAGACCCCTACAATGTCATCTCCATTTTCAAACTCCTCCATAAACTGAATCAACACTCTGGTTGACCATGGCACCCATAGGATTCACTTTGCAAAAAGCCTATCCAGAAGTGCTCCTTTGATCCTGAAACCTGTTCCAATGAGTTTAGAATGTCCAAAAATGGCTATTATTTTTTGCATCTCATTTGGTCGAAAATTGCCTTAGTTATGACTTTTGTCAGTCTTTTCACAATTTTCTCCTCCAAATCTGGCTCGCTGCCAGTTAAATTCATTATCTGGAGTTAATTCTGGCAGTTCCACCGAAATCGGTGGTCCCGCCATCTTCCTTGCCTATCTCGCAGTTAAGGCCAAGTGGTCACAAACAAAGTGGTTGGTCCGGAGGAAAAGGTGACGGTTCTGCAGCTTTGTCGCAAATTATAATCTGCTCTACAGAGGGTGATTATTATATTCGAGACTTAACTCATTGTGATATGCGATCTGGCGATCCGCAGACCCGATGAGTTATAAACTACAACTCTGAAATGATATCGCATCCGCAAATCGCATCAGCAAAGTCCCTCGGTAACATATATATCAGCGGGCTACTGGTACGATATGCGAATGCGAATGCGAATCACAAATTGCAACCCGACTCTACAATTGTAATATATCGCATCGCAACCCTAACTAATCTGGGGGGCGATTTCCTTAACATTCTGCGATGTGCGATTGCGATATCGCAAATCACAAATCGACACTGCTAGGTGCCGATTCTTAAGCCACGACCAATGGTTTTTCCCCAATATGTGATATGCGAGACCCAATGGCAACCTACCACTTGTTGCTTCCCCATTCACTGGGACCTTTGCCATGTCATCCAATCTTGCCATGTGTCGAAGTCAAAGCTGAACTTTGACTTGCTCTAACTTCTGCATATGAGCTCGGATTTTAGTGTCCGCACTGTTGGAATAAGAATGACGAGCACTACGCATTCGTTTAGGTTCCACACCATCCTGACAACTATGAATTTTTGGCAAATTTTGAGCTCCTGATCACTAGGATGCTCTGGACAAAGGTTTACCACTCCTCACGTATTGAATTTAGGGCCAGTCTTACCATCTTGGAAACTTGAGATGTTGACCCCACAACTGCTAGCTCATCTAAGGTCTCCTGAAGCTTAGAGAGGAATGGATCAATGCCTTCCCCCTTCTGCATTTACATAGATCTCATCTTTTGCTCCAAGTACATCTTTCATTGCTCGGAAGATCCTTGATACAGTGTCGACAAAGCATCCCACATCCCCTTGGTAGTGTTTCTGCCAGCAATGTGACAGACTATATGATCTTTCACTCCATCGAGGATCATTCTTTTAGTCTTCACCATTTCTCCCTTGTACTTCTTGAGCGGATATGGATCCGTGGCCTCAGCTATCACAACTGTCGACGTAGATCTTGAGAAAATGCTCATCCAGAAGGCATGGCATCCTTGCATTCCAGATCACATAGTTGGATGCACCATCCAACCGATCCTGACCTCTCAATCCACTAGCTACCATTTTTGCCAATCGAAAAAGTCGAATGACCTCCTCTCTCCTACTACTACTCTGCAGATGAGAATTCAAATTCCCTGGCTAGGAATTCTCTGAGGAAGAAATTCCCTCAAGTGTCTCTCTTCTTCCATCTGACGTCTTTCTACCCAACAACTGCCTGTAGAAAAATGTGTCACCCCAGACACCCCTCTTTGCTGAAGCTTTTGCTGCGCTGATCCCTCTGCCACTAACAAATATCGATCTGGAAATCCTACCTCTTTGTCGACTCACTCAGAGAGAGATTTACGATGAAAATCTTGCCCTCCTGGCTTGATTGCGCAAACCCTCAAGGGATTCGAATTGTTGCCTCTACAGGAATTTCGAACTCCCTTCCTTCTTCAACGCTAGATCCTTCCGACATTGTTGTGTTGTTTCACCTGCAGCGTTGATACTATGTGAAAATTTGGAAGCCCCAAATTTCTACTGCAACAACTGATTATGTTTCTTCTATTTGTTAATTACTGAACAAAATTATTTATTGTTTCCTATAGTAAACATCAAAACTAATACACTGCAACCTTCACCATTTAAATAAAATGTGGAAACAAGAAACTGAACAAGAAAGAGATACAACACATCTACAAAGTTATTTTTGGACAAATGTCCCCAGAAAAACCCAATGCGGGAAACTGGTGCAACAACTCTGAGGGTTTTATTATTATGCAATTCAATCTCTGGATGCCTTCTCGACAATCCAGTTACAGAGAATATCACTGACAGAGAGATTTGTGAGATTACCTCACACTATCACTGAAAGTCCTGGCTGATCCAACCCTTGAATGAACAGCCCCTGGTTGCCTTTGCGCAGTGTCTGCGTCAACCTAGTGTCACACTATTTAGGAACTGCGTCAGCCCAGCATCACACTGTGTAGGACCTGCATCACTCTTCCTGGCTGATCGATTTGCCTCTGGGATTCTGACTTCTGCTCTCCTGATCTCACACCTTGGCTTCCAGCTACAGAAATCGAATCCTACAACAAATTTTGGACTCCCTCAAGGCTTATGCGTGGCTCTATGTCAACCTCTCCGTCTCTGCACTGCCTCTGTTGGATCCCTCTCTGCCTTCTCTACTGAGCATTCTCTAACTGGGAAAGACTTCCCTTCAAATACTATCCCTGCCTTTCACTGCAAAATATCACTATTGAAAATCTCTCCAACAATTGCTTTGCTTCAGAAAATCGAACTTCTGATCTTCTTTTTGTGTTCTCCAAGTGCCCCTCAAGCCTCTTCTTATATCTTTCTGTTGGACAACCAATGACCCAGATTAACATCTAATCAATGGCTTAGATCATTTTAGCTTGATCCTCGTCTTCTTCTAGAAGTTACACCCACAGTTTAAATTAATACCCATTAATTATTTTAATAAAACTGTCTCCGGGTGGAATTTCTCAAAACGATTTCCAGATATTGAAGAATGCATGTGTCTAAGCCTCCCTGCAAAATTTGAGACTTAGAGCACATCCGATGCTACCAGAAATCAACATTGGATGCTTGACCACCAGGTCACCAGAGTGAAACTACCTACCCGTGAAGCTCTTCATGAGGTAGCCTTTCATCACCATGTTGTATATTGAAAGTATTCTTTCACAAAAAAGTGTTCCTGGAACTGCAGCAAGCTTGCTTAGTTCATTCTCTGCCTTATTTTTCTGTGGCTCCATTGACTTACCCAACAAAAAGCTGTCATAATTATTTCTATCCACGGGCAGAGTTCGAAAGCATATAGAAGCTCAAAACGTTCTTGTTTAGGGACAAGACCAGCACATTCCTGCAATTGACGGAACTCATTTGTTTTTGGTCATCATGAATCTATTTTCTTAATTCTGTCAATTTCCTCTACTCAGCTTTGTGTTTCCCACTCAAACCTTGTGCAGCCATCTCTCTCTCACATAGAGATAGCAATGGTAGCTCCTATCCGAATTGAAAGCAACTCCTTTTAGAGATGGCAGCTCAATTCCTTAGCAACTCATCCTCTTGCCAGTGACTCCCTTTGACAGCATCAGACTGATACGGTGGACCATTTAGACAGCATGTTGCTCGTCACATTAATCAACTTTATTCTTCATAAACGATTTTCTAGAAATAATGTACATCAGACAACCAACACAAAGCTAGCTAGATTTCCCCACATCTTCTTAATTGTTGCCATTTTCCAGCCATGAGCTCACATGCCCACAATCTACCTCCACTCAGATCTTTGATCTGGCCCTACAAATTGTTTATAGTATTCACTTTTGCGATACCCTTATGAAGCACCTATATAAGGCATATTGCATGCCATCCATAAGGAACACCAACATATCATTCCTTGAAATGCTTGCAATAATGCCAACGCTCTCTCATACAATTGATCAATTACAACTTGATCGACTCTGAAAATTTTTCAAGCCTAGGTGGACTAAAGCAAAACAAGTAATTGTTGAATTTAATTAATGCAAAAATCAATTTCAGACCATAGCATCAAATTACACAATAGTTGGAAATAACATGAGCATAAAACAAATTTCACACACAGATAATTACTCTTTCAAAATCCGCTTTTCATTCCTTCAAAAACTTACAAGCAAACCTCCACACACTGCCCACAAAAAAACATCACTACATGGTTATATAAAATCAAATCACCCCAAAACTTGAGCAGAACAATCTGCTAAGAGAGCACGGTTTCTGTATGACTATACGGTCTGCACGTATGAGTTATACAGACACATGTATTGTCTATCTGTATGACTATAGATATCTATACTGCAGTCTATGAAAGTTGCCGAGATTCACCCTTGCTTGACTATCTCTCTCAAAAAATGAAATGCCCTATCATGCAGGTGCCCCATCCTCTTGTACCCCAACTCACACAAGCTATCATTGTTATGCACCAAAGCTTAAGCAAGTTCACCTTGCAACCTGTACTAACTTAACTACCTTCTCTAACCCCTATTACCTGAGCTGTATCTGGGCTAGAATCCTTCAATCTAATGAGGACTTCTTGGTTCTTGCACTCCACTGCAAATATTTTATCCTCCATTATTGAAACTAAAAGCGAATTCTTCCTAAGACTTGGTACAAATAAGACATCGTCACAATGTAAAGAGTTACTTGACTCAAGTTAGAAGGGAATAGTACCAATTGCATTATCACCAAGCTCAACCTATTCTTTTGAGTCCTACTTATTGAAACTAGAAAAAAATGTCAGGTTGATGTCATATATAGAGATGCCCCACTGTCCACATACCACACATTCATCAAAATTGTGTTGGTAGAAAGGAAATATACTAATGAGAAATCCTTCTCGAACTTCGTAGTGAATTTGTTCATCCGATTTCTGTAGAGATTGCTACATGCTTCTGCTACTGCTTGCCTTTACCCTTCTTCTTCTCTAGACACTATATTGAATAATGACCATTCTTTTGACAAAGGAAGCACTTGATTTTAATCAAGTCCTTCTTTCATAGTTGTGAGGTTATCATAAAATATCAAGTGCTTCCTTTCTATTCACCAAATAGAGCTAGGTTATCATCACCACCCTTCTTGCTGGCCTCTAACTCCATCCGAGTCTCCTCCTGGACACAACCATCCCAAAGCCTCCCAAAGTTAGGAAGGTTTTCTCAAACACACATACTTTTGAAATAGGGTTCCCAGGAAGCTGAGAAACCATTCAGTGCCATGTTCATTAGCTCTACATCTCCAA